>VWZT01008709.1:597278-730672 GCA_013397055.1 Pachycephala philippinensis
AAAAAAAAAACCATGGTTTTCTGTTCCAAGTTATTCCTGCTGGAGGAGATGGGGGATTTTTCTGGTCTTTGGGTGGGAGCTCTAGTCCCACAGCAGGTATGGTCGGTCAATGGGCTTTTCTCAGGCAATGGGAAGTTGGGTTACATCTCTTGTAAAGTTTTCAGATATGGAGACAGAGAGTGTTTAAGGCAGATACCTCTCACTTTCCAAGCACAATACATACTTTCCCTTCTTTCTTCAAATACTGTTCCTTTTGGAAATCTCTGTGGAGAACAATGCAATAATCAGTTCTTAACATCTAATTATGCCCTTCCCTTTACAAAAGCAGCACATATTCTTAAATAACACTTCCTGGCAGCAAAGAGCTCTGTGGCTCCCTTTGAAAGAGAGGGGAAAACAATGCAACCCAACCCAAATATCTTCAGATCATTAATGCACAGGGAATTGGGTGCACAATCCTTTCTTAGCCTCATCAGTAGATGAAAATAATACTTACCCTTGAGCGCCTGGCAATGTTCTTGTACCGAATGCTGACAATAATCTAATCAGTTAACAATTCTTATTCTGATGATCATTTTCCTGTGAATTGTTTCAGGGGTAGGGGGAAAAAAAAAAAAAAAAGAGAAAATATAAATAAATGAGACTTTCTTGCTGGAAAGATGATGACTTACCAAGAGCCTACTCTTTACTGCTTGGTTCCTTGTAACAATTCAGATTCTTCTCCCTGCTGGGTGAAATGTCAACCTGCAGAGCAGTAAGCTAAAAAAGGCCGTTTACACTGAAATCTTACCCCTGTTTTGCCCAGAGGCGTTTCATAGCATAAGTAAAGCACTTGAGGTCTGCAACTACTGGCCTACATAGCAACTTCTCTTTGTCTGTGTTTCAGGAATAGGGTTGGGTTTTGTTTTTTAATATAGAGAATGTTTGGGGGGGTTTTTTGTTTTGTTTTGTTTTTTGCTTTTTTTCCTTCTTGTGGAGTAAATTTCAGCCCCGAAATGTATGATATGTGCTGCATTTGGCGCACTCTCCCCGAGGCAAACCAGGGGATCTGTAAGTGGTACTATTTTTCCTATCAGCCCTGGAGAGTAGTGTGGCAGCCCTGCGTGTTATTAATGGATAAAATCTGAGCAGCAGCCAACCCCAAGGTGAACCCTATGCATTTAAAACATTTCATCAGACAGCTAAGTATTTTTTTTTCCTTCACTACAGCGGATATCTCTACTGCCACCACTCAATAGATCCCGATAGAAGAGAGCAATAGCTGGACTCACTAATGTGAAAATTGATAGTATGAGCTCTCCAATGAAATATAAACAGCTCTGTGTTTCTTAAGTGTCAATATCATGGGGCTGGGCTGAGGAGGTGGTGTGGTGGATTAACCCTAGAATTATCCAGAAGGGGGGAGAAGCTGGTAAATAGGAAATATTTGTCCAATCAGCCAGGGCTCATTTCTGAAGTGGATAAGATGGGCTGCTGTTGACTCCCAGCTGCTGACAGCTAGAAGCCCAGCTCCACCTCACTGCCCCTGTAAACTGGAGTGTTTCCGGAGGCAGGAGGAAGGTCAGACTGGACTTGTTTGCCCTTTCCTTTCCCCCTCCCGTTTTGTCTTGAAAAATTGGATAAAAGAGGGGATGAGGAACGGTGTGAGAATCAGGGCTGCAACTTTGCAGATGCCTTTGCAGATGCTCAGACTGACACGCTGCATTGGGAGCAGCTCCTGGCAAGCTGCAATGCTGCTGTCAAAACAGTGCTTATTAGAAGAGCAGCTTATTCTGGGGGGAAAAGCTGCGGCATGCAGAACAAATATCCCTGCTTGAGGAGAACTGAGACCTTGCACTCATTCCCTCTTACAGAAGCACTTAACCAGAAGGGAAGGCAGGTGTCTTTGCATTTGGATGTTTCCAGGGGTCACATTGCCTCAACTCTTTCACTGTTGCTGTTTTCATGTATGGATAATGCAGAAATGATATTTAGCACCTTCTGCTATGGCTAAAAAGCTAAAACCAGCCAAGACCACTCCTTTACTGACATCAGGGTCACCTCCTGGTCCCCACACTGAGCTGGACAGTGCTAGGTGTGGGTTACAAATAGCCCAGAGCAATGTTGTTCTTTTGACAAAGAAATGGTTTCCATGGAAACTTTTAAATATACCCAAGATTATGTAAGTTTATATCCAATATACCTCCAGAACATTTACATTGCTAGGTTGCAGAAACACATTTTTAAAAAAGAAATTACTTAAAGTTCTTTGGCATTTGTTCTTTTTGAGAAAAACAAGCAATTCTGCATACTGCTTCTCAGTATTTAAATGAGAAGATTATTGAGCTAAATGTGGACAAATGTGTACACAATAAACCCAGCTTTGACTTGCAAGGGCTGTGGGAGGAGTAAAAATAATTAAAAAAATACAAAAGGCAGCCTATAAATCATTACAAAGTCACTAAAAAACTCTTTGCAACAATACATTATATAAAGTGCTTTTCACGCCTCTGTGGCGGGAGACTTGGACTTCTTATCTTGAGTTTCTCTTCTTCAGCTTGTTTACTGAGTTTTCAATCTGCTTTTTGAGGCTTAAGGACTCTTCTACTTATGAGTCAACCCTGGAACCAAAGCACATGGTGGAGGATCATACCTAAGTTGAGTGTCCTTAATCCTGAGTGAGCAGACTGACGATTTAGTAAACAAGCCAAAAAAGGCTGAAGGGGACCGAGCAGCCCCTTGGGAGAAGGGGGAAAGGAGGATGTTAGCAGGAGGGAATCACTCAGCTGCACAGGAAGAAACGGGATAAGGGCTCTCCCTCTCAGCACTCTAAAGTCAGCAGGTTTTTGTAAGTTAAGCACCCCCAGATAGGGGTTTATGTTCCTATCCATGCAAAGGAGGTGTTCAGCCAGTCCCAAGTCACCAGGAAACTTCTCATTAGTGGCACTGTGAAAAGTTTCTCTGTACAAACCCTTTCTCTCTCCACACAAGAAAACCTGTGCAGGCTTTAAATTTAATCCTCAGTGTGGTAGCTTAGAGCTTTGTTTCTGATGGAACCCAAGACCCAACTCAATTGGAAAGGAAGAGGAGATAACAGTATTCCGGCTGGACTTTCTCCTGTTACTCAATGAAGAATTTGAAATGTCGAATAAAATAAAATTTTAAAAAATCGTCTACATTTTGAAAATTTTAGGCTGGACTTGGGAAAATTAAGTCACACCTTAAAGAGAAATGCAACGTTCAGATTTATATAAAAATATATACTGAAGTATATAAAACTCATAAAGCATATACTTCCACCCCAAATCATAAGATTGGTTTGAATATAATGAGGTTGTATAATTTTTAAAAAGTAGCTAAACAAGTAGTTAGCAGAGGAGGATTACTGGTGGGTTCCTCATTTAATGTTTAAATTTCAAACTTCCATGTTCCTGTGTACAGACAAAGAGACCTTTAATGCAATCTGAATTTCATAGAATATAATGATGTCAGAAGCAGTGGAAAAAACAAGACACCAAAGAATCACAAAAAAATGGGACAGAGAAACCTTAAATCTGTGTCTGTAGGTCTGGTTAAGGGAACTTTGCAAAGTCCAAGGATTGACTGTCTGCTTTGCATCTGCATGGACTTTTTATATGGAGGAACTTCTGGCTTTGAGAGGTCTCCTTCTGTTGGAAGGAGATGGAACTCTCATTAGTTTGAAGAAAAGTTAAATGGCACATATGAAAATATTTCAAGTCTGGTTTTTATACTTTATCAACAATTTTTTTTTGTAGGAAAAAAAATCCCATTTTCTGACCAGCTTCAGTGTGAGCTTAGTTTTCTGTTTATTATTAGTGAATACGTCCAAGAGTTATACTGATGTGTTTATTATCAGTGAATCAAAGCTTGATTGATAAAATAAACTAATATGGTGAAGAGCTGAGCTATTTGAAAAGTTTTTCTGAGTGGCTGAATCAAAGGTGAAGAGAAAGATAACCTATGCCAGCTTTCACCTCTTGGCTGGGTGGAAAAAGGTAATTAGACACCTAACTCCTCTCCACCCATAGATATTGAGAAATGATCCTGGGCATCCAAAAGGAGCAAAGCCAGCATTATTCTATGAGGAATGGTGAACACTGTTGAAATCAGAGCTCCTGTGTCCTGATGGCATGGATTTTTACCCCACTTTACTTTATTTTCCTTCCTTCTCTTAGAGCTTTTCCATGGGCTGGAGTCTTGGGTAGTTGTGTGGATACCCACCTCTGAAACTGGCATTAGCTGAGAGAAAAAAATTCCAAACCCATTATAAAAGATAGTTTTATATGAAGGAGGGAAAAATCAAAGGAAAGTAAGGCAGAAAAGCCAAGAGAAAACAGTGAAGGTGGAAGAGGTTATGTACATATCTCATTGAATCTCATGACTGTCATTTCCACCTGGACAGTGGCTGGATCATGGAGCAGGGGTAGAAATATGATCAGTGAATCATTAATGAAAAATGAAATGGTATTTGCTGAATTTTTAGCTGTGTAGGTTCTGCCTGGGTCCTTGGGAGGACACCTTGTGCTTAAGTGACCATGCACTGTCAGACGTGTGTTTCTGTCAGTTAATTTTAGGGAAAGGCTGATGCCTTCTGGAGTCATAAATGCACAAGTAACAGTTCCTCTCCATTTTCCCACTGAGTTTTGCCTACAAGAGCACAAATGACTCCCTCTTGGCACAGACTCACACCCCCAGAAAGGAAAGGGGAAGCTGGAAAAGTATCTTTATCACTGACTTGAAAAGGCTTTGCAAATTATCACAGGTCCACCAACGGATCAACCAAAAGCCAGTGCTTTTCCTCTGGGCAGCAGTGGCAATGCAAACCTAGCAGCAGTGAGTGCCCTGGTACTCAGAAGTTCATTAGTGTGTGATCTGATAAATGTTCCAAGTAAAGACATCATCTTGCCTAGCTTCACTAAGTCCCTATATAGGGTCCTTAGATCTTAAATATGTTTTAATTTGGTCCCATATTTGTCTCTCTGGAAACTACATTTGTGATGGGCAGTGGATGTTAACTGCTCTCTATCAGGAGAGGCAAACTTCATCTGGATTTAAGAAGCGCTTGGATAGGTCTGGTTTTACCCTCCCTGAGTCAGTATCATCCGAGGCCTGAGAGGAGGGGTGATGGGCACACTGTGGAAACTTTTCAAAACATGTCCCTTCCAACAACTCTGTAAAAACGCTGAGCTGAAAGACTCGAAGCAACTCACTTGAGACTCATTTTCAGTGTGGTTAAAGTTCTGAAACCCAGACTGCAGAATCTCAGGAAGCAGCTGGGTTCCTAATTAAAACAAATCGTTAATAGATTTAGCAGGCCAAATTTATGCTTTTCAATTAAAACCACCGTGGGGCTCGGTGTGTGCTCGTGTGTGTGCTGGGGCGTGCTGGAGATGGGTGTGAGTTAGTGGAGTTTGGGGTGTGATGTGTGAGGGGTTGGGTCAAACCTCTTGCCCACAACACGCGCTAATGGATTCGGAACATCTTGCTAACCAGGGTGTAACAACTTCAGAGCAGGAGAGTCACAAACGTGGTGTCAAGGACACTTTATGCATTCCTTTCCTGACCACAGACTGTTCATCCTTCTGCATGAAGACAGTCAGACGCTTTCCTCACAAAAATTTGTTCTTATTTGAAAGCTACAAATGTTTTAGTCAGCGTGATGGGTCTGAGCTATTGATTGGCTGGTGGTCACTCAGCAAGAATTAGTCCTTCA
Source organism: Pachycephala philippinensis (assembly GCA_013397055.1). Lineage (NCBI taxonomy): Eukaryota > Metazoa > Chordata > Aves > Passeriformes > Pachycephala > Pachycephala philippinensis. Next base: position 602,992 of record VWZT01008709.1, read on the forward strand.
ATTAGCCCTGCTTTTTTCTGTATTGCTGATTTTCACACTTCAGACCAGAGCATCCATTTGCTTCCCTAGAATGGCTCTTTTGCAGGCGTTTCAGTAAAACTGGGGTAAAAGCAATTTTGTTGTTGTTGTTATTTAAATTATTTTTATAGTATGACAATAATTCTCATTACACCAAATTTGATGAAATGATTTTTATTTCCATCTTTTTTCTGCTGAGACAAAGATTGCATCTGTATGTTTTTGTTGCAAGAAAGAAAGAAAAAAGCCATGTGTTGCCTCAAAGCATTAAGCTGCCGAAAAGTTCTTTTGTTGGTACCAAAATGAGGCTAGCAGCTCGTATATCTGCTTTTGAACAAGAATAAGCTAAAAACTGCTGTCATTTTGTAGAAGCTAATTTCTCTTTTCAAGTTAAATGGAGGACTACATCTATAGATAATTCCTGCTCCCCCCACTCAAAAAAAAAAAATTCAAATTTTATGTTTTCAAAATGCTGATGAGAAAATAAACTTTTTCCTGCAGTGAAATGTGAGGCAATTTTAAAATTAAAAAAACAACAAAAAAAAAGGGCTGGAGACTACATATCTTCCAGAGCCTGTCCTCAGCTGATCACGGGACTCTCACTGTGCCTGACCCCTGCATGGTGTTCAAATGAAAATAGAAGCTCCAGTCCCACCTCCAGTCCTCTGACTGTATAGATATTTATTCATTTGTGCTATAAATGGGGAACTTGGGGTTATGGGTTCACTGTAGCAGATTCCAATGCAAAATTGGGCCCCTCTCTATATACAAACATTTGTAACAGCAAAAGACTCTGTGGGCGCTATGGCTAAATGCAGGCTGGCTGCTCCATCTGCCTAAAGATTTGCTGCGACGCTCATATTTAGTGCATTGCTTTGCAAAGTGCTTTCAGAGACATCTCGGTGGCAAGCAGACAAAATTCTCTTGTATTGTATTATAATGTGCAGAGCTGACCTGATTTATCCTCACTACCAAGAGCGACATGGGGATCGTGCAGTGTTTTTGTAAATTCTGGAAATGCAGCAGTCCCAGAGATGTATTTGGGGTTGTCATGCTGGCAGCCAGAGGGGAGGTGGAAAGGGGAAAAAAGCTGGGTAGATTCCATGGTGCTGCATTAAAACCCTGGAAAGCTCATTTAGTCAGAGATTAAGCTCTGGAGCTAAATCTGAAAGTGAGAAAGGAGAGGAAAAGCTATTGAAAACTGAGATTCTACTGCTGACTATGGAGGCCACATGACCCTGACACATAACTTTTACTGAGTTGACTATATCTCACTTCCTTTAAGTGCCTGTCCCTCCTGCTCACTCTCAAGGACTTGGCCAATCTCCTTTTGTAAATAGAACAATGCTTTATATTTCTCTATTACTCTGGAGTGACTATATCAATAATGCAGGAAAGGCATCTGTCCAGCACAATGAGATTATTTTTCTGATTTCGGTTGACAGTTATGGTAATAGTTTGGCAAACAATCTACTCCACCATCAATGACCACAGATTACAGCTGTTTTTAAAAATCTCAGCCGCTCCTGGAAACTTAGAAGATTGATTACTTGGACAGAAAGAGACAGAAAGATGTGTCAAAAGCTTTTATGGCTGAAACTTTTAACTCTGTCTTGCTCCTGCTCCCCCCACCCCTCCTGCTTCTGAAAGTCGATGTGGAGCCTTGTGAGTGCAGAACATAATGAGTGCAGTGAGTAAACAAGAGACCGTGCTGCAAAGGGAATTGAGGAGCTGCTCAGCACCAGAGCCTGTGGAAAGCAGGATGGGAGGTGTGAAGGTGCCTGTGTGTCCCTCCAGAGCTCAGGAGGGCAGCCAGGGCCGCTTGCCTTGTCCTCTACATGTCCTGTGGATTGTGCTGCGTCCCCTGTGCGTGTTGTCCCTGTGTTTGTGAGGCAGGATCTGGGTCAGGATGGTTCCTGCTTACGGGAATCTTATGGAGGGTGATGTAGGCAGTGCCTAAGATTTGTCCTTAACACCTGAATTTGTTCCCCTTCATGATTTCCTTGTCCTCTCATTGAGCAGCTAGAACATTTGACTGGGAGGCACCTGCAGGTTTATAGGAAAATCCCTGAAAAAAAAGCACAGTTTCCTTTCATTATACATATTATTTATCTCACATGAATCAAAAATGGGACCTTACAATCAAATACACACCTTGCAGAGCTTAACACCGCATTAAAGGGCTCAGAACTACCAATAGCCAGAGTGGAAAACACTGTTTTGAATGTATATGCCCTTTATGCAAGGAACAGAAATAACACCATGAGATCTGTGTGTCTAGCTAGCACCGGGATTTCAGATAGCAAATGTTCATAGTGAACTGCTCAGGGACAAATTTGCAGAACAAGAATTATCCTCAGAAATTATTCAGCAGATATTTTCAATTTGAGTAACAACGGAAGAGAGAAAATCAGAGGCTGCTTGTGGACAGGGCCATGAACAGATAAAAAAAAAAAGGAGGTCAATTCATCAAATAAATTATTCCCTATGAATTATTCACGCAGGTCTAACTTAACTGTTATTCCTACTTTCCCAGCCTCACTACAGGGGTTGACAATAATACAGCTTTGTCAGTTTCTGGACTTTGATATTAGCAGAAATAAAATCTCAGAGTGCAGTTAGGTCTGCCAGAGTCAGTCAGGAGGCGAATTTGGTCCTACAAGCTGATTTTTCTCATTGGCCATGACTTTGGTACGTTATCAGCCATCATGAACCCAGAAGATGCAGTCAAGAAGGTTAGTCAGAAAAAGCTGACAATTACAGAAATCTCCTGATATTTCTTTTCCTTCTTAGATAAAGAGCAAAAACACTCCCAAGCAGTAGTGAATATGGAATAAGAAGCTAGCTGCTCAAACTCTCAAAACTAATGTGGGTTCATCTGTCTTATGAACTCTTCACCCAAGCCCCAATTAGTATTATATTAACCTCTTAAAATATAGGATTGCTGTGATCTTACAATACTCCAAAGTGGTCTATTAGCTACCCCATTTCCTGGCTCCATCAGATGAGAATGTCTGCAGCAGGTCACTTGGAGGCATTACTGAATTAATTCAGAGAGCTGCTGTGGGTACCCGGGATGTCGACCAAGCACAGGGAGCTTGGAGGACTTTGATTGCACACCCTCACAATTTTACATTACGAGTGCATGTAAACATGATCTGAGGACCTGTGCAGCCGAACACTCAAAAAGAAACTAAACCTTGACCTCTTGCTGAAATTGATAAAAATTAGGTGCTTAAATCCCATGAAGAAATAGGGCCACAATCTCGTAAGTGGCCTTGGATTAAGGCCCAGGCAAATGAGATTATTAATTCTGGATGGTGTGAGCACCATATTGCACCATCGTATATTCTACACATAAGGCAGTTTACAAGAGGAATAAGTTACCTCCACTTTTAGAGTTCCAGATAATGCAGAGGATTTTTCAGGTGGGCTTGGGGGGAAATTTCTTTTTTGTTGTTTGTAGGTCTGTACAATCATTTCCTACTGAAAGTTACTTAAAACACTGCTTGAAAAAGCCCTCTGGTTAACTAGGCATATTTTCCAGAATCCGACTTCAACTAGCTTTTGAAAATGCAAGTGAAGCTCTCAAGCTAGCAAGGCGTTTTGAAGGTTTTAGCTGAGGTGCCTGTTATATAATTCTATGGTACCACGTAAAACCTACTGCCATTTGTGGAGTCGTGGCATTGCTTCCACTGAATCCTTGCTAAATCAATCCAAAGTGCCATTTCCCATCTCCTTTCCCAATCATGGCTCATTAAGCATCATGCAGAATGTAATCTATTAGCAGCGATCTCCTTGGCTGGTGAGAAAATCAGTTATGAGTCGCTAACTTTTATAAAACAGAAAAAAAAAATAAAAATAAAAACAACATTATAAGGCCTGCCACTATTAAAGAGATTGAATGCAGGAGGTGTGTATTTATGCCATTGAGCCAACTTAAATGTTCATAAAGACGATGAAACTTCAGTATCCTGAGTCGTTGATTTCGAGCTTCAGGTCAGAGACAGATGACTTCATGCTGAGATTTATTACTAAGAGGCAAAGCTTTGGAGTTTGTGTCAAGGTGGGCTCATCCATCACCGGAAGAATTCTGCCATAATATTCTGCTGTCAGATCCCATCTACCCTTGATCAATCTATCAGTCGGCCTGCTTAGGATATTGTACATAAACCCAATATAATCTGATTAGACATCCAAAAACAGCATCGCTGGTTAATCATGCAGGTAAATTGTAGTGTGCTAAATACGACTCCTTTCCCAGGGCATGCACGTTGTGATGGGGGAATGTCCCCAGCCTGGCTAATGAATTTCTCATTCCTGTGCCTGGGGAATCGGTGTTAGAGCTGTGTCCCTGTTAAAAATTCAAATGCTCTTGAAATCATCCGCTGTGTGTGTGCAAGGCACTGGAGTTTGTACTTGTAAAGCCTGACTGTTAATTTTAGGATGTTTTGCAGGTGAAAATATAGATGTCTATCAGCAGGTACAGATGATGCATTGTTTCCAGTGAATCCAGTAATGTTATCAACATCTACTGGTATCTGGTTGTGAACTTTGAAATATAAATACCTGGACTCTGAGCCAGGAAGGTGGAATACTTGACTTAGCAGGGTCCTTTTGCTTTCTGTGAGTGCTTAACATCCATACAAGCAGGGACAATTCTGTCCACTCGATCAATAAATCATTCCATGAGAACTCATGAGTTGATACAACTCTGAGGTGAGGGTACAGGTGGATGTTGTCCACCAGAACTCGATCCTTGGCCCCATGATGCCAATTTCAGTATTGGGTGCTTTCAGGGCATAGTTAGATTTGGGACTGCTGGGTTGCAATCCTGAGTTTCCACAGTTCAGCAACAGATGCTGAGCTTCAGTATGGCTGAGACATTAAAAGAGATGAATTTTCCAAAATGAGGCAGGCCAGTGAGCTGTGCTGGCAACGTAATTCCATTACTTTCAAAGAACTTGAGTCTGTTACAGCCAGTCATGTGGAGCAGAGTTGTCCCTTAAAGAAGAAAAAGTTGGAATTTTTTAAATGGCTATTTATTACTACTACTACTACTACTATTATTAATAATATTAATATTACTATTATTACTATTATTACTATTATTACTATTATTACTATTATTACTATTATTACTCTTATTACTATTATTTATTAGTCCGGTGTAAGAACATTAAAGAACTGGAGGTGTGGAGTTAGGTAGCAAACACATCTCCAAAGGGAAAGAATATCAGTTTTTCTGGGGTGTAAAATAAACCTGCTCATAGTTGAAAAAGTGGCTGCCAGTGATTCCCAGGTAAATTGATGTGAAATGGAGTTAGTAAACACTTCACCCTCTGGTGCTTTGCCCATACAGGGTATCCCCTGTGCCAAGTACAATCTTGAAAATTTCCATTAATTAAGGGTTCAAATCCAAGGAAATATCTGAAGAGATGAAGACTGAGGGTAGAGTGAGACTTGAAGAGCTACTGAAAGAGACTGGAAGCTCACCCCAAGATCTTTTTCTCCAAATGTCTTTGACTCATCTGTTTGGATAAGGAAAACTATGCAGATTGTCTCGACATGCAGAGGCTGTTGGCCACATCCATCAGCTTTATCTGAGTTTCTCTCCAAAAGGTGGCACAGACTCAGGACATGGGCAGTGCCGTGATGAGAGAGGACGTTTCTCATCCCTGCCATTCATTTTCCAGTCTGAAATCAAGATATTTGGAAGAGCTCGTAAAGAAGATTCCAGGGGAATTATTCGGGCATGAGTTAAGAGAAGGGCTGTGCAGGTACAGATGATGAGGGAAGAAAAGGTGGAGCCCAACAAATGTATATATTTTCCATCCTACTACACACAGGATGCTGCACAATCCAAGCAACAAAATAGCCTGAACTGCACACGGTTGGGGGGGGAAAAAAAAAAAAAGAGCCAATATTTATAATATCCTGAAGCCTGTAAAACACTGAGTTGTTTGAAAATCCAGCAGGAAGGTGCACTGAAGCTTAGCATCTATGTTTCAAAACAGAGGAGGAAAGGCACAGAGAGCCAGGGACATTTTCCCTGGAGCCCAGCTCTGAAATGCCAGGCTTTAATGATTTGGAAAGAAACACATTTCAGCACTACCGTGGCACGAAGTGCAGCAGAGATGCAGTCAGGAGGCTGAGCAGGTCCTTCTCCTAAATACCTGAGGGGAATTTTGTAACTGCTCCAACCCACTCAAGTGCCTCCCAAGGGCAAAGTGTAAACAGTGTGGTGGCCTTGTTGGGGTCGGGTGATACTGTGTATTACACCACCAAAATTGTACCAAAGCAGCTACGGGGGGATTAACCAAAGGTATTTGACAGCTGCTGTTAGGCTGAACTTTGCGTTGGAAATGAATACCAAGTCAAGCAGTATTGTTACATGAAACCACTACCTCAGATGTGGGTTACTGACCTGACAGGCCCTCCTTTGTTAGACACTAAATTATTTGGATTTTTTTTGCAATGGCTCCATTAGGGTAGGGTGTTGTGGTTGCTGTTTCAACTGTCTTGCTAATTGTTTATTCCCTCCAGGGCATTTTTTTGAAAACTCCCTTGTATGTCTTTAGCCAAAATAAGTACAGTCCATGGTAAGCATTGCCTGGGCATGTGATCAATTGATTTTTTAATTATTTTTTTTTTACTCTAGCAGATGTTTATCTGTCTCAGAACTGCTTAAAATAGCACAAGACCAGGCAGTCCTATGATCAAAATGAATGTTACACAAGTGCTTGAACTTCAAGGACACTTGCAGTGGCTGGACTGACCATTCTTTAAAGGAATTCTGATTTCTTCCAGTAGTGTCCATGTCTTTTCAGGTACACTGATTTACTGTCAAACCACCACCCCACCCTTCCCAGCATCAGGAAAGTACATGGAGGTTACATTCCAGTAGAAAATCCAGGTAGCTCCATGACGTCCCTTGCTTGAAAGAATTCATATATATCTTTCCTCTCCCCGCCACTCACTTCTGGCTATTTGTTTGGGAGTTTCTCAAGAGACCAGTTGCCTGGAAAATATGATGGATGAAGAAATAAGCTGGGGGTTGAATTTTTTATTTGGGGATTTTTTTNTCTAAGACTTTCTACTTTCTGCAGATGCATTTCAAACATGGGAAAAGTTTCATTTTCCTCAGCGTTTAAGCCTCAGAGTTTAATTCCCAGTGAGGGAATGGCAAAAGCCAGTGGACTGTGTGGTACATACATGGTTTGGATCTGTACCATCTTGTTGTGCTGAACTTTCCTTGTCACATTATTATGGTGTAATGCAAATAACTCTGAATAGCCCCATGGTGAGTGTGACCAGGCTCAGACACATCACTCACAATCCATTATCTGTGCTTATGGAAACTCAGCACTAGATTTTTCAGAATGTGTTTCCAACACTGAGTTATATTCTGTTTTCTTGAAAGTAATTCTTAAAAAACCTTGTACTTCCTCATAAATTTGACAGGGGCGTGTGGAAGAAAGGGGCTGCTGCTGTTCCTTTCTCACAGAAAACGAAAATTATATGTGAAAATTATACGTGGGGAAATCATGACCAGTATTACCAAACTAAATATCCTACAAAGGTCAACAGAAACTACAGTTTCATTGGTCCTGAAGTCTGACTTTAGGGCACAGTAATACAGAATTAACTATGGATAACTAACTTCAGGTCAAATTTAGTAGCGGAAGGTGAAAGGGCCTTTTGCTTTCTAATTAAAATCAGTCACTGGATCCAGCCCCAGCTATTAAATTTAATCCAGGAGTCTTGCCCAAGATCACAAAGGCAGCAGGAGTACATCACGGCAAGAATTGGCTCTCGTCGCTTGGCCCCAGCCACTTCCCCTTCCTCCACCCCAGGCTCCTCTTTTGTACTTGGATTACTCCTGTCTGTGCAAGTGAGTATCTGGCATGGGTGTTTGTGCATATCTGGACATCACCAAGCCAGTTGGGTTTTGCATTGAAAGAAAAGCAAACAAAGAGAGCAGTTAACCTTCCACCACCCTGACACCCCCAACGCATGTTCTTTACTGACCATGGCATGCTGAATTCATTTGTTTTTATTAACCAAACTCTGGATCGGTGGGACAGCTAAAGGGGAGGAGGCAGTTATCAATAGATAATCATGCTGCTGTGGATTAGAGGCACTTAGCTATCTATTGTACCTTTGCTCTCCCAAGGGTCTGATTATAACCCTTGACTACGCTTTAGATGATGTTAAAAACATACTAAAGCGACTGATATCCCTTCCAACCCCAAAACACACGCTAAAAAGGGAGATTAATCTCCTCTGGCAGCTGATCACCTACCTGGTGGTGAGCCACTTTCATTAGAAGAGGAAGGGCAGGGCTGTGTTATATATACTTGCTGCTAACTATACAAGTATGGGAGACATGTGACTTCACTGGTTCTGTGCTGGCCCTTGCAGCCTTGCTCCTGGATAATTTTGCCTGTTTATTGAAAAATGCTTAGAGGCAGGAGAGAGAGAAGCACATCAGGCAAATATTATATGGGATAGCTAAAAACCAAAATGTCCTGGCCCTCTACCAGATTCCACTACAGTCATAAAAATCCATCTTGTGGACATGTTCACGTGAGTGTGGTGAAAGGCCTTTGTCAGTGCAATAGATGCAGAACAATCTGATGTTTTCCCCACACACAGGGTAGTCAGGAACTCCTTGATCTCATCTCCGTTTCAACTCCTTCTGCGGCCTTTAGAAGGTCACTTCACTATTTTTTCTCCATCTGGAAAATGGGAATAAAAATAAATCACATGCTTATCTAACTATCTCCTGGGGTTGGTGTGAAGTTGTTCATAAAACACTTTAAACATTGAGCACGCTCTGTAGGGCTTGCCTTTATTATGAACTTTGTAAGTGTGTCCCAGATGAACCACTGCTGATGGGAGGATATTACTCCCACAAATTTTTCTGCCTGTAGAATCTGGCAATGCAAGGGGACAAGAAGGGAAATGGTGGAAATATGTGGGGAAAAACAATAATTATGGATAAGTTCAGAATAATTCCAAATTATTTAGTTAGCAGGTCTCCCTGATTCACTAAGGTCAGCTTCCTTTCATGCTCTCAAAACATATCAGGACCCCCAGAGTCTTCTCTATCTCCTTCACCTGCATATTCCCATTGCCAGAGGCTGTACTGGTACATTTCCATGGCCATCCTAGAGCCCTGTGACCTTCCCTACCAGACAAAATGCACAAGATACTCCATGTCCCCCAGTAATGGTTGCCTTCTGCACCAGACAGCTGTTCCTCCAGGCATTTCTAAGGCTCAAAGTGGCAGCAAAGCCACAAATGCCATGTTCTAAACACAGCTGTTCTGGTTGTGCAGTTGTGCTCTTCTTCCACCCCTTGACAGTTACTGCCTCAACACATTTGACACTGGCACATAAAGTGTTACCTTGTGTTGACAACATAAAGCCCACACTCACTGAAGCCAAGTAGTTTTCATGTTTGTTTATCCTATGAGAAGTGCTTAACCAGAAAAAGTTGAACATTGGCTTCCTTTATCCGTCTTCTCCATATTTGACATCTCCAGATACTGAAATTTAACTTTTTTTCCCTTTTAATTCAAGAATAGGACTTGGGTCCAAGGATATTACTCCCTGAAGGAAATCATCAATAACAGGCTTTAGTTTTTTTCATTTATCCTCTTTTCTTTTTCACCAATCCACCCTCCTTTTCTCTTTCACTGGAGAGAACCAAACCTTCTAGTACCCAGAATCCTTCTGACCCATCACTAATTGTTCCTATTTTTTAGGAGAGCTTGGCAGGCCTGGTGACATTATAGAAAAAGTCCTCCCTAAAGAGCACTGCCAATTTCAGCTTTAATTCCATCAGTAAACAACTTTGACTGTGTTGGGAAAATTCCATTAATCATGCATGTTCTGTGAAGAATGATACACAAAGGAGCTGTCAAAATCAAGCAGCTACTCTCCATTTGTTTGGTAATTAAGAAACTCCAGGCCATTCTGATGGTGCAGCGACACAAATTCCAAGCCCAGCTAGAACCACTTCAAATGAAACGATACAGAATCACCTGCACTTAAACACTAGAGGCCAGACTTTAAAGCCCTCTTTCCATTTCTGTGCTCTCAGTGGGTGTATTTAAGGTCATTTGCACATCTAAATGCCCTGTCAGGTGTTTTGATGTCTAAATGATGTCAGCTGCCCTTGCAATTATTTGTGGGAATACACAATAATGCGCCAGGGCCTGAGCAAAGAATATCATAAAAACGTGGAATGAAAGAGAAAAATAATGTAGGTGGGTAAAACTTCAGGTTGTGGGATTTGCTCCTGAAATTTTACTTTAATCAGTGCAGTTTTCCTAGGACCCATCCCTCCCCTGTCAGTTTGTCCATTGCCTTTCCTACCACATGACATCTGATCCTTGGAAGCCCTACTGATTTCAGTGCATTTCTTCTGGAATAATGCACTATGGAAAAGGGGGTAGAATCATGGGATATCCTGAGTTGGAAGGATCATCAAAGTCCAACTCCTGGCCCCATGAATCACTCCATGTGCCTGAGAGCATTGTCCAAGCGTTCCAGGAACTTTGGCAAGTTCTTTCTGGTGGGAGAATCTACCTCTCAGTCATTAAATGTACTTGGCTTTTGAAATATAGTTAAAGATGACTTCTTACATAATGATTCTAAACTTTGGTGTGAAGCCCTTTGTTCAAGTTTCAACTGAGGTGGGAGTTAACACATTAAAGATATTTCAGGGTTATGTCAGACTGGTCTGGATAAGTATTCAAAGCTAATCTCCACTTTGTTTGAACTGACAGGCTTTGGAAAACAAGGCAGATTCTGCCAGGATACTCCTTAACTGAGCTGCAATGATCCTTGGTGAATTGCTGGTGAGGGTCCAACCTATGTTCACATTGGAACCTGTGCTTAGTTTATCTTAGTTTATACTGCTTCTATCCTATAAAAAGAAAAAAAAAAAAATCTATGTTTAGCATGGTCTCTTCCAATCTTAATGATTCCATGATTCTGTGATGAAGAATAGTAGGGTGGAGAGTTAATTATGTGGGGCAACAGAGTATAAATTCACATAGAGATTTGCTCCCACGGTGCTTCCAAGTAGGCTAAAATGGTAAACACAGGTTGCTGAATTAGGCAATGATGTTCAGAAAGAAATGGATGGAATGATGATCGATTGACTGATTTAATCACTGCCCTTCTCTTCTTATAAATGCAGACCTAGAGGTTTACAAATATAAACTTTGTTAAACTTTAATACGATAGGAAATTACTTCTGGGGATTTTTTGTTTAAGCCAAGAAATATTTGATTTTCCATATAATAATTATATACGATATTTTATGCATCAGTTGTAATATATTTTTTATTATAGAAATAGCCTATCTACTACAGATATAAAAGCACTCTGTGCTACCTAGTGTCCAACTGCTATCTAGATGCCTACCTAGAAGCTCCAAATCAGGCAATTAAATGCTGTGAAGCCCATTCACTTTTAACTGATGGTACAAGCTCAGCTGAGGCCCTTCAGAAGAAATCTGTGCCTCCGGGGTTTAGTAGTACTTCATGCTGCTGCCTTGGCTGCCTGGAGCTGAGGGCGATGTATTATTTATGAGATTATTATTAGATCAGCAATGATGATCTGTAATTCACTGATGGTGCTTGATTCTGGGCAGATGTTCTGGAATCAAAGATGTTCGGAGGGATCTGCACAGTGGCCTGGTTTTCATGCTGAGGTCAGATTGTCTTGCAGACATTCCAGGCAGCCTCACCAGGTTGACCTGGTGGTTGTGATGGGAATCACTTTGGAACAGCCCCAGCACATTCACCATCCTGTCCTGCTGCTCTCCTCTCCCAGTCCAGGGATGCTCTTTCCAAACATCACCTGGAGAGTTCCCAGCCATGGGGAAAGTCTCCTCTCAGGTGGAATTGGACGCTAGCAAAAGAATGTAGTCCTTCTTTTTTTAACAAATTTAATAATCCCACTCATTTGTTAGGAACACAATGTCAGAAACACATTCACTTTTTGACATTTAAATGTGACCTTTCCTTATAACCACAATGTACTCTCTCCCTTACGTGATGCTGGCTGTGGCATTCTTAACACATTTATATAGGACCAGTGCAGCTGAAGAGAATCCAACGATGTAACAAACCACATTTTAAGAGGTTTTAAGTTTTTTTTCTCCAAAATCTGGGTCTTGGCTCTGTTCTCTGAGGTCCTCATAAAAACTTCCTTGGCTCTGTCAATCAGGACTGTAAAACTCCTAAATATTTGGAACAATACATGGTCATTCAGGCTCATCAACTAACGGGGCATTTCTTCTTCCTTGTCCTAGTATTGATTTCCTAGAAAATCATTCTGAAACCATAAGCTGCATTTTAGGGGTGGGAAAAGATAACTAGCTATTTAGTTCTTGATCTAAATTAAGAAAATCAATCAATCAGCATGTGCTTCCATTAATGGGCCATATTTATTTAGGATTAATTAGGGTGGTGTTTCCAATTATCCATCATGCCTATGAACAAGTTAAAATGCATGTTTCCTACCTGCTGCCAGGGAACAGTAACCATGTGCCAGCTGAGCTGCAGTGATTTGCTGCAAGTGCATTCCTCTGCCTGGGGCAAATGCAAAATTATACACATCACTTTGCCCTCTCTCAGGGCAGGCTGAGCCTTACCCTGTAAGCTGGCCTTTGCTTTCAGATAAAAGCATGCCCAGGAATGGTTGCTGCAGCTTAGCTGACTCATGGTAACTTGTTCAACTGTTGTGATTTGATCATCTCTTCTGGTTTTTTAATGAAAGCAGAATTTTTTTCAAGCTCCTCACTCTCTGAAGCTGTTCCTTAGGATAAAAAAACCATCCATCATCAAACTAGTGACACAACTACAAGAGTGGGCAAAACTGCTCTTCTGCACATTCTTGTAGCTTATGGAAGGCATTTAATAAATTCCTTGATATCAGACAGTTTTAATCTACATGGCTGGTAATTGAGATAGCTACTTGGCATACATTCATCCTGCATCTCATCTCTCCCTCCTATGTATATCACATCATATCTTAATTAGAAAAGTGAGTAGGTCTGCCTTGGAATACACTAGGAACATGCCTCTTGAGGAAAAAAGGCAAAGTCCTGTTTCACATTCCATTTCTTTTGACCGCAGAAGAAGGATCAGAAGTTATAGCATGTATCACATAGACATGAATTTTTCTGCCTGATGACAGTGGATGTCCTTTCAAGAAAAAAATGATCAGCATTTTAGTACCTAACTGGCAACTTGTTGAAAAGACTGAGGAGCTGAGGTTTTGCTATACACCAGCAAGTCTGGAACTGCATTTGGAGGATGAGTCAGCCAAGGTGTCCAACACAGAGAATCAGATGAAATCAGGCGTGGGTTCACAGCCTGAGTCCTAAACCCTGGGAAATTACAGGCCCAGAAGGGGATCTCAGCATAGCAACGTGGCAAAAATAAGATATTCCACAACAAAAATAAAAATTCTTCCAGCTAGCAGGTCTCCTCAAGACAAATCTCAACTCTTCTGACCACGGCCCTAGAGAAAAAGAGTGGCCTTGATTAAAAAACGTGCTACACATCCACAGATTTAGGACTTGCTTTTCAGAAGCCATATTAATCAGGCTTTTATTTACCAATCCTAAAGACAAAGTGGTTACAGCTGATCAGACTCCATATACCCAAATACAGGGACAGTCTGGGACTTCAGCAGCCAAAATTTCAACAGGAATAAAGCTAAAGGAAAGCATTGGTAAGAGTGAGAAAGGATTGGTGGAGCTTGTCCTCACAGAACAGCTCTAACCTTGAGTAGCCATCCTCAAGGAGGGTAATCTGGGAGGAGATCAGTCTAGCTCTGGCATCTGGGGGTTGTCTCCTCTCTCCTGGCTCATGGTAGGAGAAGCTGGATGGTCTCAGCACAGCCAAGGGATTCCCAGGGATTGCCCAGTTGTTTCTGCAGAGGGCAAACATAAGGATTTCTGCACCACCTCAGTTCTAGTTGGATGGCTTACAAGGCTGTAAATAGCCTGGTGCTGGCATTGCTCACAGCAGTGGATTTCACTTAATGAAGGCAAAACCAGTTCCTTAAATTGCATGGTTCTAGTAGGTAGGATAATCTCAGTCAGAGAACTCTTCCCCTGGTCTCCCTTCCACCACTCCTGTCTTTCCTTAGGCATGCAGGAAAGCCTGTGATTTTTTTTTTTTATTTTTAATTTTTTTTAATGCCCTGTTTTCAGTAGGGCACCTTAAAGGTCAAGTAAGACATTTGATATATTTTAACACAGGCAGCTTTGGAGATGAACAGATTTGACATATTTAAATAAAACATCCTAATAGTATGTTCTGGCCTTGAAGGCCTCAGGCAGCATACATTGTATTTGTTAGACACTATGGCTTAATTACTCTCATAAATGAATTATACCCATTTCAATTTAAAACCATAAGTGTTGCATTTGAACTAGGGTCAAATTAAACTTTCTGTCAATTATGCAGATTACTTAAGCAATTATGTAAATTGTTAATAAATTCTTAAATGGAGGGAAAATTTTTTTCCTGCAAAAATATATATTTTATGCATTACCAAGCTTAAATATTTTCAGTAGATGAAAGTATGGGAGAAAAAAAGAGTGTGGATTTAAATAGCACTCTTGGGATTTGCTGCACTATCTCCATCTCAGAAAGTGGTGCTTTGGGGTCATCTGCTCTCCAGCTGGATCAGAAGGGGGCCACTGAGTTAATGCCAGGTGATGGTTTTCCTTCCTTCATGGTATGAAAAGTGCCACTGGGCTTAAGGCAGAAAGCTGTGGTGGCAACAGCCAGCACTGTCACTTCTTTAGAGGTCAGTGTAAGCTCCCCCTCCATCCCATACTTTGTAAGGCATTTCCATAGATAAAAAGCTTTTGGAAGCAGAAACTGTGTATTGCTTCCATTTGCTTTATTGTTTAGGGTCTGTCTCCTTCAGTGAGGTAGAAGCAAGAGCTTTGCTATTGATTTAAGTATATACTGGTTGAAGTCAAGAACAATGAAATTATAATCGAAGTAAAAGCGTTTTTTTCTCTGGATTTGTATTTCCTTTTGTTCTCCGACCACTGAAAGCAAAATCCTAATCTTGCTTCCACGAGGAAGAGAGTGGGATTACAGTTACAACCAAGGAACAATCCCTCAGAATTCAGGCCACTGCTTGCTGGATGTGTTTTGATGTAATTACGCTGAATTTATTTCAGTGAAAGAGTGTTTGGAACTTTCAGGGTTCCATTTTAGTCCTGTCATTAGGAGGCTCAACTCTCCCAAGACCTGCTAGTCCTCTCACATCCACCAGTTTAATGCCAGTGTAACTTAATTGACTTAATTAGAATTACGCCCTGCAATGAGAAGAGAATCAGGTCCATTAACTTCGGTGGGAACTTTCATTAGGACTCAGTTCAGTCTCCAGGGACTTCTAAATGAATTAAAGCTACATCCATTTTGTGCCCCCACAGAATCCCAGAAAGGTGCAAGTTCCATTTCTGTGTCACCTCCGCCCATTTGCACTGACTTGCATGTTGCTGTTATTGAATCCTGCTGATTTGTGCTCCTCCCAGGCCAATTTTTGCTTGTCAAAAAACCACAGAGGTTTCCAAGTCTCTACAAAGACATGTCCATGATTTATCTCAGCCTGGCACTCGACTCACAGCTTAGTCCTGTCTCCACTGTGATGCAAGTTGTTCCAGTGCCGGGTGGGGTGAGAACTGGAAATCCCACCAGGAAAAACAGGAAAGCAGACTAGTGGTTGGGTCTAGGAGTTCAGGAGCTTTTGCATCTCAGCTTTGGCAAGGGCAGTGTTCAAACCCAGAACTTGGGCGTTCCCAACTTGGCCCGTGACTAATTGAAATCCTAATAAAGAAAAGGCCTCTGCCCTCAATCCTCCGGGCCACTTACCTTGTGCAAATTAACATTTTAACATCAGTTATAAAATGTGCTACATTTCTGGGAGGTGGGTGGAGGGGGACATGAGGGAGGGGGAAGCATCTAATGCAATGAAATATGCATATCAAAGCCTAAAAAGAAATGGGGAAATTCAATGAATGCTAAATTATGGACCTACAGAGGGTCATCTGTTAAAATCTACATGACGATATCTTTAAACTCCAGAGTATTAACCAAAGGCATGGGGCAAACATACCTGGCAACCCTTTACTTTTTATTCCTTGTGACACAGAGAAAATACTTTATAAAATACTAGATGAAAGGGCCCTTTCAAAGCTACTTTGCTTTTATGGTGCCTTTCTCTCGAGCTGTTCTGCATACTTAAAAGTCAGAGGCACCTTGAGTGGATTACATTTTTTTTTTTTTTTAAAGTGCATTATAGCTTTTTCGCAGCAGCCGACGTAACAGCCACCCGACCTGCGTTCCCAATGCCTTGTTGTCATCATGATAAGCATTTACTGTGATAGGAAGGCAAAGAGAATCAACCTTTTTAAACACACACAAAACCCTCGGTGCTTTGTTGAGGCAAGCGGCAGCCCCAGCCACAGGGATACACAGGGGCTGTAGACAGAAAGCTATTTAGAGCATTGAAAACAGGCTTATTACCCTGCTATTTTTTTGTGCACAGGATTTTTTTTTTTACCCTCTCTCTCTCTCTCTCTCTCTCCCTCTCTCTCCCTTTTTTTTTCCTGTGACATTAGAGAGTCCGAAGTGACATACATTTTTTATAGCTTCATAAAGTCGTCTCCTGACCGGGTCACCCTTCTCATAACTAGGGAGCAGAACGCTTGAAAAAAGCCATTCATCAACGTGAAAGGAGCCGCTGTCTACTGGCTCCAATATGCACACAGTCTGGCAAGATTCAGCTCAGTGCAAATGCTAAGTTACTCCTTTGCTAATGCCAAATGACCCGCTCACTTCTATTAGCACACAGAAGGGGACAAGAAGGGCATGGCTGCTGTCCGTGTCTGCATAAATGCCTCTCAAGATGCAGACCGGGATCAACACTTCTTGCTAAATGTACTGAACACGTAAAAAAATTAGTTTCATATTTATACTAATTAAATATTCAATTAAACAAAGATAAAATTATGGGAAGAAAATTTGTTCTTGCCTAATGGGCTATGTCCCATTTATTACTTTTGCACAGATATACCATTAAAATCTCTGCAAAGGGATGCAGGATTTTTACTCCTGTTCTCTGTCTTCCCCTTGCTCCCCCACGGTTCTTTGTTCTGATCTGAGCCTGGAGGACTGGGGAGGTAAAACCAGGCAGAGGGACAAGCAGACTTCCCTTTTTCCTGCGGGAAAGCTCCCCACTGAAAGGGCTGTTCTGTGAAACACAGACATTTGCAGAGGGTTTGCATACGGGAATACACCGACACATGGGAAAATGGGAATGATTATCCTGGATAAGGCCTCTCTTTGCTATTAATGATGACCAAGACCAGATGCCTTCAAGGAACACCCTGGAGACCCTCTAGTGGGCAACTCTGGGATGACCTGCCAGGAGAAGAAGTTTCTTCCTGACCCTCAATAATTAGAGTTTAGATTTCTGCCAGGGAGCCCGAGGGTTTATCCCAACCCCTTGGAAAAAGTGTGCTGAAGATGTTCCAAATGAACAGTAGTTTTTGTCATTATCAAAATAAATGTCAAATGGCTTTTTCAATCTTACTTTGGACTCCAGAGAGGTTTTGTGGTAATGACTCTCATAGGTTAATAAGTCACTGGGTAAAAAAGCAACACCAAGGAAACTGTTTACTTTCCCAAATTTAAATGCACTTCATTGTTCTTGGGTTATAGGAAGAGTGATAAGTCATTCCTTGATTTAACTTCTCTAAGGTGTTCATTATTTTGCCAAACTCTTTCACTCATCTTCTCTCTGACTCACCATCCCCCAGTGCTAAAGGGTCCTCTTGGTTTTCATTTATGATTTTAAGAAAGAATTTCACTGCTACTTTTTATTTTTGTGGCATTTCTGTGAATTTCTATTTCATATAATTTTGCAGACAAAGTGATGATGAACTGCTTACTCACAAGTATACTGGTACCCCTACCTTAACAGGTTTATTTCAAATGTTGTTTTATTTTTTTCTGCTGTTTTCACTGCAGCTATACATTTAACCATGGCTTTATTCATCCTTCCCTAATACACAAAACTTCTGTATCTTTTCTTTTTTTTCTCCCTTGAAAAAATACAAAATACAAGGGAACTCTGGAAACTGCAGGTCTATGTAATCAGAGCTATGTGCTTATCTGGGATTTCCTTTTTTACCAAACATAAAGGTTTACAACAGCTGCAGGTTTGGGATTTGCTTTTTTTTTTTGGGGGGGGGTTTGCTTTTGAAAGCAGAATGCTTTTGCAGGGTGAATGTTATGAGGCTCTTTACCTAGAGAAACCTGGGTTCACCAAAACATGTCATTTGTACAAATAATTGTTGAGTATTTTTCTCATTATTAGCCGGAGCTAATTGTCTTCATCTTTCTCCTGGTCAAGGCACTAATTTTTAAAATAATGTTCATCAGAAGCAAACTGGGAGTGTTTCAGCAGCAAGTAGGTCCAGAGGAAAATTAAAGTACATTGTTAGTGCTTCCTGAATAATGTTCTTTCCAGAACCCACCTCAGCAGATCTCAGATATTAAGTGGAGGAGGCAGGCTCATCAGAAGAGACTCTAAAGCTTTTGTTTTGAGGCAATCAACATGGTGTGTCTTATGGGCCTTTCAGGAGCTGTCAGTCAGAAGCAGCTTCCCAAACTGCATGGATGCACATCACACGGCAGTAAGTCTATGCTATAAAATACAGAGAACCAACCAGAGGGGGGAAAAAAAAAATCAAGCTTTCATGATTCTGAGTTTTAGGTCAAAAGTCCCAATGGAAAATTTGGAAGGCCTTATTAACCCTTCTTCTTTTGTTCAGGAATCTTCTCCAATGAATAGCACTTTCTTCAAAAAGTTATTTTCCAGTTAGATACATGAAGGTCAAAGAAAGGCAAAAAATGTGGGGGAAGTTCATGTGTGGAGTCAGTGGCTTAAACACAAACTGCTGACCCCGTTCCTTGATGCAGACACGCTGCTGCCCTGCTTTGAGCTGCCTGTGCAGGAAATAGAGTAACACACATGAAGATATTTGGGTGTCAAGGCAGCCAGGCTGTAATTGCCAATTACAAAAGAAGACGGCGAGGCTGCACTATTGATTGAGTGTTTGGAACAGAAACTAAAGTAAACATAGTGCATTATGTAAGCATCATACCTTGATTGTGCCAAGTTAGATTAAAAAGGGCCAGAGGATTTTCTGCTATAGGAGTTTGTCAAATGTTCCCCTTGACAACTGAAAGTCTTTTCCAAAACGGTGTCTCTAGAAGGGTTTGCTTCTTTTCTGTGTCATTTGCCGTGAAGCAAGAACCCCACAAAAAGAAAACAACAACAACAAGTTTTGATTGGTTTTGAAACAGAGATTCTCTTTAAAGTCCCAAATGGTCTCCAACTGTTTCAGATTCAAAGCAATTCCAAGTATATGTGGAATTTAAAGCACAGAATTGGACCATATGAATGGATGGAGTTTGAGCATCCCTCATTGCTCTTCTGCCATCATCCCAGTGAATGTGGTGTGACACTGAAACTCTGAAGATGGGAGCTAGCAGGCTTTAGCAAAGGTCAAATGTCTGCTTGGATCAGCTAGGTTAAAATTCACCTGCAGGCTGCCTGTCCTGTTCCTAGGCTTCCTCATCCTATTGTGCTTCCAGATGTCTCCCTATTGTTTTCTGAGCATATTAAAAATCACACTAGAAATCAGCAGAGAACAGAGGCTCTCAGTCCTTCAATCTAATCTTAAAATACAAACCATAAAGAAGAGTTATCTGTGGAGCAGAAGGGAATTTGGGGTTTTTTGTTCACTGCCAATGAACTCTTCAGAAGTTTCAAAAATTGTCTTCAAAAGCACTGAAAATGTAGCTTCTTTTGCTAGTTCTCATGTTTTCTTTGCTAGATTATTTTTTGAGTATATGTTTTCTTGTAAGATTTGCTAAACAGTCTAGTTACAGCCAGTTTCATATTCACAATTTCCTTTGGTTTCGCTGTGACTTACATATAAATTTGTGGGCAGAACTGGATGGCTGAGTAATTTATAGAGAAGGTCAATACTAGATTTGTGTGAATAATTGATTTTTCAGCTTGTTTGTGATTTTTTTTTTTGTAAATAGAGTATTTAAAGTCCAGCTGAAAAAGAGCCTTTGTTAATGTCCTGAATGCCTCAGTGAGTTGAAGAAAAAAACAATCCACAGTGAAATTTTTTATTCTTGGGAAGTCTTAATTTTAATCAACTTAAAGTGTACTGAGAACAGAGCGATTCAAGTTGAAAAAGAAAATTAACAAAACATCAGAGTTTTTCTTACACTTCTTCAAAAGAAACAATTTGGTCAGTTTGACTTTTTCTTTTCTTTGCACTTAAACCAAAAAAGCATCTTGAAAGAAGCTTTTACAACCAAAATATTTGTCTAGCTGTAACTATTGCTGAAAATGATTGCCAAGTGTGAAGAAATTGAGTATTGTCTTTTCTGTAATTTCTGTTATTCTTAAAGTCTTTGGTTTTGCCTATCAGATCTTGAGCTCTCAATTTAAATGTCAAAAAATATTGAAATTAAGAGTGACTGGATAGAAAATATAGATTGGGTTCTGAGCAACATTGGGTGCCCTAAGGGGGACTATATTTGTTTGTTTTAATGCAGTTAAAATGTAGTTTTTCAGGTTTAATTGAAACTCTGAAAACAAGAAAAATAAACCCCTTCCAAGTAGAAAAAGAAGTAGCATTATTTGGGAATAACCCTTTTTCACCCAATGTGAGGTCTGTTATCTTGTGAGAAAAATATTCCCAGTCAAGTTTCCGTTCCTGAGGTCCCACCTCGGATGTGATATTGCCACTTCCAGTCTCTGTATAATTTTCTAGCCATGCTCTCCCAAGCTCTCATATCTCCCAATCACACAGCACTGCAACCTTCAATTCCTTACAACAGCTTTGCCCCAATCTCTCGCTTCCATTTTTCTGCATCCTGCTACTTCTCTCTCTTTCCCCACCACACTGTCCTATCTTTTGCCTCCCAATCACATCTTGCTGTTGGATCACTTCGTGCTGCATCCCATTTGCATACTGAATACCAGCGGAGACAAGGTACCAATGTCGTGGGACATGACCCACAACATTTAGATTGAGACGCACATTTTTGGATCACTCACCCTAATCCCAATTGAGATGAAACACATCTGAGCCACAACTTTGGCAGATGGCTCACAAATCAGGTGTTTGCAAAATCCCCCCCAAAAGTGGGAAGTATTTGTGTATGCTTTGTAAACTCCAACACTCCCCTGGTGACAAAGAGCCTGATTCTCTCCTTGGGCATCCAGGCTGGGCTTAGTTTCCAGGGGATTTCCCAAAAATCATACTCTGTTTTCTACCTTGAAATTTTCTGGAAAGGATTTTACAGAGCCTTTGGGGGGGAATGCTTTTTGCGTTTTTCTAGTTTCTTTTCTTATTTAATTTTTGGAGCTCACCTCAACCTCTTGCTCAGTCTCCTGTAGATAATTAGCTTGAATGCCATTTCCATCCGTTGTGCTAATGTGAAATCAGACAATGTCAGGAACTGGTAGAATGGGTTTTGAAATGAGATTGCTTACTTTGTGGGTGTGCAGAGGGGATTTTTTTTTCCCCTGGACTTGGGGAGCCACTGGGGAGATTGCTTCAGATATCTTTTCACTTGCTTTTATTAACTGCATTGTACAGAATTTACATCAAGTCAAGAGCGATACACAAATGGCTGAGAGAAGGGAAAAACAACCCCACTCCTTTCACTTGAAACAAACATCAGTTAGAAGGTTACAAAGGGTAGTTACGAATCATTTGGAAACTCCTGTTTTTCAACTATCTTTTAATAGTTGCTTGTCCCCCTGACAGTTTCTGCCTGCCCTCTTCCCGGTGGTGTCTGCATCAGGAAGAGATGTGTTAATCAGCTTTATGAAGTTTGACCGTAGCAAGCCTCCTGCCTATGCTCGGTCAGTCAGTGTTTGGCCTGATGGTGCAGTTCTCCTCTTCACTGTTCCACTGGTTGAGTTCATTGTTCCAATATCCTTGGTGGAGTCAGCCGGGAAGGGATTCTGCACAAGGTCAGGGTGCCTCTGTTTCATCCTTCTCGTAAAGTCTGAATGAAGCTCAGGGGAATGATGCTTCTTTAAATAGTGTCTTTTTTTTTTTTTTTTTTTTCTTGTTCTTTTTTTTTCCCCTCCATTAACAAACCAATTATTAGCCNCTCCAGATTCCTGGGAACAAGGGGTTTAAGTCTTGCCCAGTGTTGTAAGTCGGGAGGAACGGCCAGAGAGTTGCAGATTTACACAGGCATAAAACAAGTGGAAGTGAAACCAGAGTCTCCAGTTCTTTTATCCTGAGCACAATGCCCTTTTGCCTTTACTCTGTCTTCCACTGAAAAGAAAGATCCCTACACCCACCACCACATTGCTTTCCTACCACCTCATTACTCTTCTCTCGATGTTTCTTGCTTTCCCATTTCAATGGGGAATGGGTCCGAAAAATTTACAACAGCCCTCTTGTCTCCAGGGGAGGAGAGGAACCCTGGAAGGTGCTGGGTGAGCTCACCAGCTCTCCAATCCCTCCTGTTTCCTAGGGAATGTGCTTAATATCTTCTAGGCTGAACCTCGTCCTTGAGCTGTGATCCTGTGGTGAGACGTGTGGGTCTCTGGCCTTGTGCTTGTTTGAAGTCCTGTACCAGAGCGTGTCAGTGCCCGTCCCCTGCCCGTATCAAGGCTCCAGACATCCAGCGAGTGTAAACCAATCTTCCCAGCGCGTGATGCATGCACAGCAATTTGTTAAATTTCCACATATGACACCTCCTTCCCCCAGCAACCCTCCCTGCATTTCCTCTCAGCGTAGTTGAACTTTAAAAGGCCCAGGAGAAAAAAGAAATAAGACTTTAAATAATTTATTTTGGAGAAACAGTCAGTGAAGAGGAACAAATAATGTTTCACTAAAAGAAGCGGGACCTTTGACACTCCCCTTTTCGCTCGGGTACCTGAAGGCCTAGCCGGATTGCATTAGTGAAATTTTCATTTGATGGCATTTTAATATTCTGCCTTGATGACTTTTTAGCAACATTTACTTTCAGAGGTCTTGAGTGCTCCCTCGGAGGAAATGAAACATGTCAAAGCCCATTACAAAAATCAAAATTTAAATACCTCGGCCACGTTGGGGCTCACACACAATCCCATCAGCGCTTAAACTGCGGCTCACAACTACTCATTCACTTGCTCAGTTGGTAATGAGTACATTTGATGAAGCATTCTGGGGTCATGGAACATACGTTAGTGATCTAAACTTAACCCATTGATTGCTTATACACAGTGGGACCAGGGGAGGGGGTATTTTATTGAAATGTAATGTTAGAATAATTTCCTTCAGCGCTGAAATAACTTTTTTCTTTTCCTTTTTTTTTTTTTAATTTTTTTATTTAACAATTGCTTTGATGAATTGGAATGTTAATAAGCATGATGGGAGGGCTTTTTATTTAAGGTGGGGAGGAAAGAGCCAGGCTGGGAATACAGAGCAGTTAGCTCAGTTCTTCAGACACTCAAAGGCAGGTACAACGATGGGGCTTTCTTCCTATGAAATCTACATTTGAACTTTAGTGGGAATCTTCCTCGTTTTATCATCTAGCTTCTTTTCTTACTGAAAGATAGATTGGCATGATGGAGGGAAATGGAGGTGTTCAGTGTAACATAGTAAAGTGGTAGCAAGAAAATGCTATATTCTAAATATCATAGCTAGAATTCAGCATTAAAATTTTCTATAAAGTATCTGCACTATATGAATCCATCTGTACATATACTGCATTTGGTTCCAGTGTGGAGGTTGCATTTTCTCTCAACCATTCCCCTTTTCTCCTTATTTTTCAAGATATCTAGAACAAACAGCTGAGAATGTACATCTTTCCATTCTTTCTCCTCTCCTTCCCCTCAGAAACAGGAAGCCTTTTTCTGCTGTATGCCAACCTCTCCCACGAGATAACCATGATTTCAGTACCCCAGTGTTTTGCTGTTATCATCTTTAGTGTGTGAGCTATGATCAGCAGCTCAGCAGTAGTTCCGAAAGTCATTCCAGCATTTCCACCCCTAAAGAAGACTGGCTTCGAAATGCTCTTTGGCACCCTCATACAATCAGTACAATCTTTCTTGGCTTGTCCAATAATTTGTGTCCTTTCAGTCAGACAGATCTTCTCCATCTTCTTCCTTCCAATTCAGGTGGTAAAACCAGCATTCAGACAGCAAATGGGATGCAGAACCCAAAAGTTCATTAGGATCCAGAATAACCTTTTATGCAGGAAAGGCCAGATACCACAAAATATTTACAGACAACTTTGCATGCATGAAAACCACTTTCTTCCAGCCAAAGACTTGTGTTCCAGAGTGGAAGCTCACATTTCAGCACTTAATTGGCTCCTGTACTCATTTTAGATTTGCCTCTTGAAGCAGTCCTAATAAGATGCACTACTGATAACTTTGAGGTGTTCAGTCTTTGGCACTGGGGTTACAGGAGGAATGGAAACTGTCTTAGCTGAGTAATTTGTTGAAACAACAAGCTGCAAATTCCTCCATGTTACAGACAGATAAAAATCTGAAATCTGGAGAATTTTGCAAATATGCTGAGCAAAATTTGGACCCACATTGAAGTTCACAAGGGACCTTTAGACCTGATTTCACATGTGAGTGATAAGATACCAAATAGCCCTTGAAGATGAAGGAATGATCAAACTTTGGAAAACAGCTTGGATCTCCCCTGAATATCAATGAATCTTTGAGCTGATGGGAGACTTTCTCCCTCACACACCATTAGATAGAGATTAGACTGGGCTGGCAATTCCCAAAGGCAAAATACAATAAAAACATTGTACATGGGGAAGGTTGTAACCCTTTCTTTTGTTGATGAAAGAGTAGCATAACTCTAAGGATTCATAACATTAAACAGTTGTAGGTATTGTGAGGAGACCAGTATTAAACTGAATCAGGCCCTACCACTATTTTGTTGTGGGCTTTTATTGCTGGGGGAACACAGAATGCAGGAAGCATCTTGAGTGTAAAAGCTCTTTCTGGGACTGCGAAGGACAAGTGGTTCAGTGCAATTTATACATGCTATAAATGTTGTCAAAAGTCCAGTTGTGGCCTCTTCCCAATTACTCTGCATTGCGCTAACCAGAGAGGAGGAGGGAAAATGCTGGTTGTTATAAACAAACTTTAGGAGTTCCCCCTATTCCATCTTGCAGTCTCTTGGGATATGACACAATTCATTGTGGCCAATTTAGCTGTAAATTATTTTGAACTTCTTTTTTTTTAGTCATCTTCAAGAAATGTGCTTGCAATCAATTTTTTCAAGAAAGAATAGTTAGCAGGAGCCAGTTTTAACCACATATATTTAGATAATGTCAAATAGCAGCGCAGGCAGTTAGCAAACTGGGGGAATTCTTCAGTGGATTTGTGTAATGAATAATTTTGACATTCTGCGAGGAGAAAAAAGAGGAGAATTCTCAGAACTTGTTACAGATTCTTCACTCATCTCTGTTGATAACTGGGTAAAATCAATACAGTATGAATGAGGGATCCTGAAATCAGGTAAATGGGACAAATACAAGGAGGCTTCTGAAATTATTATTCTTGGTGAACAGCATCAGACTTTTCACTTTTGCAGAATTTGTCAGTATATCCATTACAGAACCAGGGAGCAGAAATTGATCTGTGAGAGCTGTCCTCATCACACAGTAAGAATGCAAAGCAGAGGACCTCATGTGCACTCTAGACTTTGACGTCTTCCTGCTCAAACCCATAGAAAACAGCAGCCGAGCGATTTGACTGTTGTGTGATAGATAGTCACTCTGAGACAGCATCACCACTGAAAAGCAGCCTGGTTGCATTTGCCCTGGTTCTGCCAATCTGACTCAAGACCTGCCTATGAATTTGTTGACCCATTTCTCCCTCGTTCTGGTGCCCGCCCCGCACACTGCATGTGCAATAAATCCATCGCGCACGATGCTGCACTGCTCTTCTGTAACATGAATTTATGCTAATGGCTGTCTGCATATGCTTATATCACATATCTATATTAAACTTAATAGTCTGTTACATTGCTTCTTAACCCTGTGTCCACACATGATTAACTTTTCTGATTTCTTTCAAAACCGTTATTAACACAGTGTAGCATTTCACTCAACATGTCACCAACTTTCCCTGCCTGATGCGGGAGTTGGGGTAATTATGCAGCCCTATAGCTCTGTCAAGTAACACTGTACACAGAGAGTTAGGAGTTTATTCAGAGATTTGGGGAGCTGCATGGATGTGTGTTTGTGTACACTTATTTTTCTTGAAAGACAAGTGGTGGTAAAGGATGATCCTTTAAAAGCCGCTTTTTAACTAAGTGATATTTCATTTTATTCAGTTAAAGGAGTCTTTTTGGGTCCAGATGTCAAGTTTAGACAAAAGAGCATCAGCATCCTTACATTTGTAGTGATATTCATGAAAGTCACTTGAAAGTTGGAGTTTAAAGAACCATTCAGGTGACACGGAACTCATTTGAAAACCTTCCTGGAGACCTAGAAGGAGACAGGGTCTAACCACTTTGACAATTTGATGATGGCAATCATAAATATTATTTTTATGTGAATATCACATTAATAAAAATTAATTTATATATAACATAAAATACTGTATTTTCTTTTAGACATATATTTTCATGGGGAACTCCAATGAAGCTCCTCAACTTTCTGCTCAAGGGTGCACTGACACATTTTCTTGCCTCAGTCACGGCTCTGACTGTGGCTGTTAAAAGCAAAGAAGTTTGAGCTGGAAGGTTATTCCATATAGCATATGTTCTGAAGTCAGAATTGCAGAGAAAACTCTGCAGTTTCATTTTCATGACACATTTTAAGGTTAAAATGCTACTGTCATTTATAAGCCTCTGAAATCATGAAGTTGTGCTGGAATCCAAAGGCCTTTGGAAAACTCTGCCTGCTGCAATTCACACTGAAAAGATGAATTTGGTATTTCCATCATATTTTATCTGTGGCCTTTGAATTTTAACTAGTTAGAAGATGGGACAGCAAAGAAAAAAATCACAAAAAATTGTATATCATCTGTATCTTCATGCAATGTACTTGCTGCATGAAATAATGGGAGTAATAGGGACACAGACAACTACTTTTGCTGGATAAGGGTGATTATTTCTAAGCAACATAAAACCGTGGTTTCTAAATCAGCAGCAGGGGCAGGATCAGCAGTCAGGACTTTCTAGTCACAGACTCCACACCTCCAGTGGATTTCACTCTCTCTACACCCCAAACTCCAAAGAAAAGGAGTGTTTTGTACAGGTTTAAATAACAAAGCAAATGCTTAAATAATAACTATAGTAAGATAACATCTGAAGGTCATGCCGATACGCAGCTGAATATATGTATGAGCCAGGTACAAATTTAACACTGGAAAGTCTTTCAGTCTCTCAGCCCAATGACCACATCTTTCTCTTAATTCTCCATGCCTTCATCATTTTGAACCTCCTGTGTGCTCATCACAATATCTTGCTAGAAAAACAGTTTTAAGAAATTTTCCACAAAACGTTTCATTAACAGGACCATAAGGTTTTACAGACTTTTCTAATAGCTGCAAGCTAATTTCAAAGTGTTTTTTAAATTTGCTATTTATCTTGCTTTAAAGCCTTTTGACAACACGATAGAGCAACACATAATAATAACAAATAATAATAACAATAGTAATAATAATAAACAGTAATGACAGTGGTGATAATTTTAGTGGCCCAAAATTAGACTGAATAAGTCCCTGTGGATATTCAGCCACTACATTTAAATCCACTGCTTATGAACATAAAGGTTTCCCATAAATCATATAAGCAAGTGGTTGTTCACTGGGCTAATGGGACAAAGCAGTTTCAAATGCACTGTAAACTATCACAAAAAGGACCTTTTTCATCAGATACTAAACAAGGATAAACTATCAATGAGTGTATCCGCTCCACAGGCAGCTTTATGAAACTTTCCAAATGTGTGTTTGATCTGTTCTGCTTATCTACAGAGAAGTGGATCCACCTCCAGCCACAGAGCTGGAGCACGACACTCTCTCCCCCACTATTTCCACTGCTCCAGAACTCACTTCTAGCTCACGTAGAGGTTAGGAGCAGCCCAGGAACATTACCAAGGAAATTCAGTGTCAAAGCATTTTTTCCAAATTTGAACATGACAAAAAGTAGTATCAGTTGACAGGGTGTCCTTACATGTACCATTACTCTGCAATTTTTTGTTGACAACTGTTATCACTGTCTTGAACCCACAGAGCAAGTTAGTGTGTTTGTGTTGTCTATCAGTCTTGATAGATGTGAAGTAAGGAGAAAGGAAAAATGGAAAAGAGTGGAAAAGTAGTGCAAATAAACTGTTCGACCCATGATATTTTTTATTTTCTGGTTTAGTTCAGTTTGTACAACGGCTTTATGAAGCTCATTAATGACAATGTTATTTATTCAGCCCCATTTTGAAATCAGAAAAATAGCTATTTTCAGAAGATTAAAGCCCATGAAGAGAAATAAACATCAGTTTTGCTGAGCAGAGACTTGAGAGGTGAACTGTAAAAGCCTTGACCAAATACACTATGCAGCTTGTATTCAAATAAACCTTTTCAATTCCATGGACAAGTAGGAAAGACAGGGGCTCCTGAGGTGCTTTGAAGGGAACAGCACCTGACTTTTTGTGACACACTCTGCTTGCTGAGTGGACTGGCATTTTTTACACTGAGGGGACAAATGCATAATTTACTAGCTTATGTGCAAATGTACTTCTAGCTTCTGCTGGATCAGTTATGGCTCACAAACTTCTGCTCCAGTACTTGAACTTACTTTTTCCTTCAGTCTCTGGCCAATATTTTTTTTTTATTATTTTTACTGGATGACAGTTTGAACTGATAAAACTATTTCTCTAGCATTATGTGGCAGCCACAAAGCTATGAAATCATTGTAATCATGAAGCAAAATCACTGTAAATGTTGTTTTTAACACTAGTCTACTTAAAAAAAGCTTGCCAAGGGCATTGGAGATAATCTAGATTGAATTGCTCAGATGATGGGTTCTGGCTATACCAAAGGTTGGGATGTATCTGATCCAGATCAGTACCATGCTTAAATACAAAACAAGTGGCAGCCAAGTCTCTGTGAGCTCTCTAAAATACTGAGCTTTCTCTGGTGTAATACATGTAGCCATTATGAAACAGATTTGGCACTAGGGGGGCAAAACCAGAGTGAAATACCAGAGTGCTCTTGGGATTGATTGTATCAGAAGTGAACAGGGAAAAGGAAAGGACTTTTGCTAGTGGAAAAAAACCGACTTGGCAACTCAGGGATGTGTTGTAACAAGAACTTGAATAAAATAAATAGGGAGCATTTTCAGGCTGTGGGGGCTGAATGAACACAATCAATCTTCCCTGGGCTGGAACTGCGTCAGTTTCACCCACAGCTCCCTCTACTGAATTAAAATCCCATGGTAACTTTAGTTACACAGTGACACTCTGGCACAGAACGTTCACTGAGGGCTCCATGATGTGTATAATCATATATGGGATTTCTGAGTGGAAGGTTCTGGGGAGATGCAGCCTCCCACTGGTACAAACCCCACAGACCATGTCCCAGGGGTTGCTTGATGTGGGCATGTTCAAGAAATCCAGCAGCCTCCCTGTTCAGACTGGATCTACATCCAGGTCTTGGCATGAGAATAAATTAGTCATCAAACTAATACTGTGCCATGATTTTTCATGTCTCCATGGACCACTTCATTATCAGTCCTTTAAGTTCTCCTTGCTTTCAGATTCACACTTAAATTGTCCCTTTCAGGATGCTTTTGCCTTTCCTACTTTACAAGAACCATGAAGGAAATACCAGAAACTTTGTTTTAGTGCTACTAATCCTGTATTCACTTGTGTTGTTACTTCACAATTATTTGAAGGATCTTTAATTTTTGCTGGGGTAAATGTTTTTCTCCAAATTTCAGACCTTAGTATGTAACTTCTGAGTAGAGAGCCTGCAGTCAGGACTTTCAGGTGCTGGTTCATCCAAGTGGTAGAGGAGTTTTCCTATTGTGGTTTAGGGAGTTATTGTGCCCTACTTTGTGCATTTGACAAGTGTCATGTGGCTCTTTGGTTTTTTAATTATTATTATTGTGGAAACACCTAATATGAGCCAAGTTCACGCAAGACTCTTGAATAAAAGATTTCATTAAAAACCTTTGTGTGGCTATTTATTATGTTGTTGATCCCTGGAAATAGAAGATGTCATGTGCAGGAGTCAGACCTTCAGCTCTGTAGAGTTTCTGCTAATTAAATTGCTAAGTGTGTCTGTTATTAGGAAAACCATGAGAAATGCAGCAAGGGGAGGGAGAGAAGTGCCCGTCTTGTCCTTTCTCTGCAGAGCAGCATTTGGATCACTCCGACCTCCAGGTCTCAGAGATGCTGGTTTCTATCCCATCTTAGCCAAGGAGAGAAAAAGGTGACGGGCAAAGAGTCAGGGTTGGGGGAAGTGTGTGGCCAGGAGTTCATCTGGAGACTTTCAGGCAAAACTTGCCCTCCTCAGACACACACTTCACCCTCTCCTCCCCCGGCAGCCCCGTGCATCTGACATTTCTGTCAAAAGATACCCTGAGCCGCCCCTCCTTCCTCCCCCTCCTTTCTCATCCCTCTGCCCTTTTTTTTTCCCCCTGTTCTTTCCCCTTATATGTGAATAGTGAGAAAATGACTAGAAACAATGTGCCAGTTTGCAGCACTTTACACTGAGGCCCTTTTCTCCTCTCCCCTGACTCGCAAATGACTGAGAGTTGTTTTATTGTACAAAGATTCTCAGAGAAAAGAACTTTTATTTTACCCAATAACACAAGAATGGGCAACGGGCAAACAGTTAGTGCCTTGTTCCCAGCTGCCACTCAGACTGCGGCGGGGGAATCGCTAATGGGGTCTCTGGGCCGCCTCTCTCCTCTCCTCCGTCTCTCTCTGTCTAGTTTGGCTCGCGCCTCAGTTGGCTGCCTGTGAGCCAGGGTAAAATGCTCCCGAGATAAGCTGCTCCGATGGGTTTAATAATTCCACCTTTAGTTTCTCGGGGCAAAAGGATTCTGATTTTTTTATCATCATGGAGACTTGGCAGGCGAGCGTACAGCCGGGCAAGGCCATGGATGGAGTGACACTACTTGTGATTTCTCCCTTTGCACCTTGGAAAAGTGGAACATAAGAGAAGAGCTGCAGCACACGGTGCCCGTGTTAGGGGGAAAATAAAATTACAAAATCATTTCACTAATACTTCAGCTGTTGATTCATAGTTGATATCTAAATGTCAGCCTTTTACAGCTTAGTCATGGCTTTATTAACCCCTCTTTTTCTTAGCTGAAAGGCAGGCTGACTAGAAGGAAAGAATAATAAAGATTGGAGGATGGGGAAGCTGAAATGTGAAGAGTGAATTAGACTTGTTTAGAAAAGAAAAGACTAGACAAGAAAAGACAAGCTGGGAAAGAAGGGTGTGAAAAAAAACCCCAGAAAACATCGTGCCATTGGCTGTCCAAGTGTTTCATATTCTCAGCAGCAAAGTACGAAGCATAGTTGTTGGAGACATTGAGAATTTGGGAAAAAAAAAAAGCCTCTACTTAATTTCATCCATAATTCTCCAAGCTCATCTGTCATTTAAAATCCTTCCAACTTGTTACACACCAAGTCTTTGACTATGGATAGGATTTTTAGATTCTGATGAAGTTAGGTATTTAAACTCAATGAGACATGAATCGTCACATTTCCTTTGAAAATCCCACAGTTTGGGATCTGTTTTGATTTGTTTGATTTAGCAGGATGTCATTAGATTTGAAATAACAACGTCAGGGGCCAAAAAATTTTCACAATGGACTAATGTTTTCCTGAGAACTTCTGATCATATATAACAGAAGCAAAATTATCTGTACCTAAAGATATAGGGCACCTTTATGTTGCAATACTTTATTATTGCTTGCTTATAAACATTTTCTAAGTATTTCTGAGTAAACTTCAGATTTTAATATTAATTTTATTGTTTCTATTTTTCAGCAAAAAAAGTTTTCAGTCATTTTGAGAGATTGAAAGAGTTTATATTGCTTGCCCAAGTTAATGAATGTGCATTGTCATCTCCTCCTAGACACATAGGAATTGAGAAACTTTTGTGCATACATCTTCCATTAGGAATTTTTGTCATGTTCTCAGTTTATTTCTTTGTTAGGAAGGAAGATCTTAACGTTTTTCTCCTGTAGTCCCTAACATGAGCTTCTGCTTCTGTTTCTCGTGAGGATCCCTTGGCTTCACTAACATCCAGGTAGAGAGAGGAGGATAATATCATGGAAATTGTGCCAAGAATAATAGATTACTGTTAATGATTATATCTAACCTATAACTTATAAATAACTATAATATTCTTTACATATTAAGTAAAAGGTAATTGGCATGCAACTGCTGTAAAGAATTTAAAAATTAGTGTTAGATCTGTTTGAATCTCTTTTCTAAATCCTGGAAAAGCTGAGATACTGTTACTAAGAAAGTCCAGGCGCATTGCAATCAAACATGCACTAGGCCAGTTGAGACCCTTTCTGTATGGATGCAGGATTGTTTAAATATCTTAATCCATTTTTGAAAAATGAAGTAGGTCTTCTCCAGTTTCACTAAAGCCTCATGTGCTCTGTGCTTCAAAGGTTTATTTCCATGAGTGTTTTGCGTGCCAAGTATGAAATGTTGCATTTGTCCTTCATCCCGTTTAATCTCTTTCTCCGTCTTATTATGGATAGGAAACACTTATTTTGGAAATTGCAAAGATACAAGCAGATATCTTGGAGTTCAAAGGTATCTTTCCTAAGCACAATGAAGATTTTAGTCAATAGATAGCCTGTATCTGGGTGTATTGATTCTGCACTGTTTTTCTTGGCATTGCAGAAAAGAGAAATATATTTCATATTATCCATGTCAGAATTTCAGAAGTGCAGATCCCTGCTTTCAGTGTTAATGTTCCACAGACTGTATTCAGTGGCAATATACTGTAGAGATTTCAGGAGGCTCTTAGAGAAACACTGGGCAAACTTCACTTTCAACATCTGTAGTGCTGCAGTACCAGAATTTCTGGCTTGGTGAACCAGAATATAAATTTGGTTGTGCCTTGGTCACAACGCAGTGATCGATGCCTGATCAAAGGCACAGACAGTTCAGACATAGACAATTCGCCTTCTGCACATCACTCACTTCAGGGATGCAGATTTATGGGACCAAATTAATTTGATATAGTCCATATGGGAAAATTAAGGGCGTGGCAACAACTTTGTGCGTAAAGAGCCTGTGAAAATGTCAAATTCCAATTAAACCTTGATGCTTGGCCCATAAATTTCTCCAGGTAAGTGCTGTACATTGGCTTAGTCTCCCTCCCTTTCTTGCTCACATTTATGGCAATCTCCACAGTGAGTATGATCTTAGTTAACTGTTGCTCAGATTGTAACTCAGAGAAGCAATTCAGGCTGCGAGAGCAACATTTCAATTATACGAATAATCAAATTCAAAATGTTATTTGAATAATTTGAGTTCTTAAATTAAGCAAGCACTTTTTTTACAAGTGGTCTATAAATTACATTTTCCGCTACATTGGCAGTAAACGGGTAATTAATATCTCAACTTTTCCTTCTTAATGTTGATTTAAGAAAAATAAAATAAGCTTAGAACATAAATGAGCTTTGCTTTCACAGCTCAAACATTACTGTCCCTGCTCAGTTGGCTGTGTAGCTCTGCTGGCTTTCTCTTTCCCATAGCTGGACTCATACAGATCCTTCTGTTTAATGTAAATAGAGGAATTTTAGAGTGAAAGAAAGTACAACTAAGTTGTTCTATTTTTTTCTGTTGATTTCAGAGAAAATATATCTTCATCTTCAAAATGAAATAATTTAATTTGTTACTTCACATCCTGTACCAACCAGGCATTTTGGTTCATTTACCCAACATCAAGTGAATTTAAATTTGACTTTCCTGAGAGAAAAGATGTACCTAAGTTAAACTGTTACAATAAAAATTTAAAGTGTCATAAATGGAAAGAATATTTTAAAAATACGTCATCCAACTGCTCAGAAAGGTGTTGGGAGAATGGCCTTATTTTTTATTTTGCTGAAATAAGGAAGAGTCGTTCAAATGGATAACATGGGATGAATTGTTAATATTTCTCAACCAGGGAGAAGATATTAAGTGGACCACTGGGTGACATAAAGAAGGGGTCACCAGTGACTAAATACATCCATAGTTTAATCAGTTTACCCCTAATATAAATATTATGCTGACAGGGATGTTTATAAGAAATACACTAGCTCAAAGTGTGAGGGTTAAACACATGCTGTTCCCTTTGTAGGGTTAAATGTAGTGAAGTTTCACCCAAGTGACAATAAGATCTATAAAAGACAGCAAGGGAGACAAAGAGGGAAGAAAAAAAGACTGTATGTTTCCAAAGCTGCACTTAGAAACAGTAGAAAAACGCAGGGAAATAAAACTATCTGTTTCACAAGGATTTATATTTTTCATTTTAATTTCACCAATTACTTTTTTTTTTTGCAAAATATACATAAAGCACCTATCTTAAATAGCTTTGAAAACAGATGTATTTCCTATAAACTGTGAGGAGTGCATAGGAGGCTAATGATAATCATTCTTTATTTGATCAGTTCCTTTGTTCATCCATCCATCTTTTAGTGAACTGGCTTTATTAACAAAAAACTACTCAAAATCCACTGAATTCTGATTTTTTTCCCCCTCAGACTCTATTTCCTCAGTCCCTGCCTGGAGTTACAAGCTGAGCCAGCAAGGTGGTGTAAAACTGGTGAAATATCAGAGAGGAACAGTGAAATTTAGATTCTTGATTGTTGTAATATGGCACTTGGGAGATGAAGAAGGGCAGAAAGTGGGGGGAGTCTACATAACTGAAAAGAAACTTCAAAATACAGGAGAAACCCTGATACATACTCAGCAGCACACAGCCTTTATGTCACTCAAACAGTTGTTTAAAATCAGACTTTCATATGAAAACAGTTTTGTATGATCAGAACTTATCTAGATGGGCTCAATTCTCACATTTGCTCCGTGAGTGTCAACCCAGAAAAACCTGTTGGCTGCTTTGAACAGAACCTGAATTCAGGATTTGTTTGCCCCACTACATCTCCCAGGGCATTGGAGGTCAGAACCTGCACAGACCTTGGCCACACTCCTGTTTTAAAACCCAGCACAAGTCCCTGCAAATCCCACAAGTGAGCCAGTGTGCTTCCAGCTGACATGCATTTCCAGCTCTAGGTCTTACGGAATGTTTGAGAGTATTTAGAAGATTTTCTACCTGTTTCATCAGCCTAAGGAGGTATTAGACAGGAATATTTTTTTACTGTTTGAGAAGATGAATACATGACCAGAAATAATTGCTCCATCGTTTCCTACTGGTCAGAACTGGTAGTTGGTTAATTATTCAACAGTCTCTGGTGTTGCTGCCAAACCTGTGCTTTCTTCTCAGAGAGGAGCAGACAAGCTTGTTAGAGCAGCTTTCTTTGGACTGGCGCTTTTATGTTGATATGGGGTTTATTGAGATGCCAGCACTTTAATTTTAGTTTATTTCTTTATTCTCATATTCTCTTCTTTCTATCATTAAAAATGTACAACTTTCCCTGCATATTTGCATTGTCAAGCTAAACTATATTGGTATTACCTTTGTTATACTGTGCCATTCTTTTGAAGAAATTATATGCAGGATTTAATGTCTTAGTGGAATTCTAGAATTAATGTGTGCCTCTTTCCTGGTACCGTATGTTGCTGTTTTCCACTCGTATGGAAATGCAGGTAATCTTATGCCCTCCGTGACATGGGCAAGTGCTTTACAAAAATGCATCTTTGACAGTTATCTTTCATACTTTAACATGACCAAAGAGTGAGCCTCTTAACCAGTAGGCCTTGTACTACTTTGGGATTGGACAAAAGGCAGGAGTCTTGTGATAGTAGTATCCATTTATGAGTTTGTATTATCATTTCATAAGGCAAAACAGAAGGTGATATAAGCCCACTGCCATTCCTTAGTTTTTGACGGAACATATTCATCAAAAAAGCATGCAGTCCCCTGAGCTTGCAGCCATATGCTACAGGAAAATGTCACCAGTTAAAGATGTATTCATTTGCTGTTTTGAAAACTCTGTTTGATATTCATGCATTCCAAGTGTTTTGACCTAGATTTCTGTAGAGGCATTAGATCCAGTACTGAACAGGAAGCTAGACAGCTGTTGCTTGTGTAGTCAAAGGAAGAATTTAAAGTAAGGGGGAAAAAAAAAAAAAAGAATAAAAAAATGAAAACATTTATTAATGCATGCCAACATTTTGCGCAGCCAATATGTTTAATACTAGATTAACTAATATAAGCATATGGAGATGCATTTGTTGCAAAGCTTTAAAGAAAAGAACAAAGAAAAATGTTGGATGTATCTAAAGTTCACAGAGAATAGAATTTGCACTTTATCCTATAAATGAAAGCCTGGTGAAATGGCAACATACTTTAATTATAAGCTACTTGCTAATGTCACAACATTTAAGTTTGGGGGCTATATTGTAGTACAAACCTCTCGGTGAATGCCTTGCTTAATCCAGAAACCTACAGGTAATAATAATCCTTCTTGAGTTTAGTTGCAGTCTATTTTGCTCTGAACCCATATAAGCAGTTTGTTTGTTGTAATTGTAGGTTCCTTTCTTGTAAATCCAGGTACAAAACAGATATAACGTAAATATACACATCTAATTATTAAATGTTGGCATTCATTCTACAGCCATGGCAAAGTTTTTACATTTTGTTATTACTGAGTTTATACAGATGTAGTTCATCTGATGCCTATAGGTCCTTTGGCCATTGAGTAACAACTTTAAATAGCATGGGAAACAAATGTTCTCTTAGTTTGAGAGGACCTTATGGGGGAACTCATCTAATCCAGCTTTAACCAGCCAAAATTTAGATGTCAAAGCTACTTGTCCAGGTTGTCTCTTCATAGCACCTGCTGCAGATGTCTTTCTTGGGCTGGGCTGGAAAGGAGCCTGTTTCTTTCCTTTGACTGTCAAGGGGATTTGGCTGATTTGTCCAGATCAGGTGCCAAACCTTAAGACAGCTACAGACAAGACATTCTCCCTTAACAGTAATAAACAAATCCAAGTCTTTTTTAAGTATTAGTGGAAAAACTTTCTAACTATTACATCCAAGCAGTAATCTGCTACCAATTTCAACATTTTCTGGTAACGAATTTTATACCAAGTCAGTTCAAAAATAGAGGAAAAGGTGCAAATATTTCTCCTACCTGAAAATGGTTTTCGTTTTTCCAGTGAAAAATACAAAGACGGATTTTTTTTGTCCCAATAGCTCTTTTCCTAAGTGTTTATCAAACAGTTTATGCAAAAGCATTTCAGCTTATGGTTTATTTATAAACAGTTCAATTTCATTCTTCACAAAGGTGTAGGATTGCTTATCTATTTATTTACTTACTTATTTATGACTGGGTGAATGAAACTTTTTAAACGAGGGAAAAATGAATGAAGAAATGATGCTGCAGTTCAGAATGAATAAATCACCAGGCCTAGATGTTAGGAAAGTGAATTCTTCAGTATGTTCATGAATAGTCAGGGTACTCATGGAGGCCTGTTGACAACTAAAAACCTGGATATTCAATGGTATGGCTGAGATACTCACACACACAAATAAATGTATATATTTAGTCTCAAATGATGTCCCATATAAATTCCCAGCCTCTGGGTTTGGATGTGCTGTAGGTGCTGCAGCCTCCCCCATTAGAAGTGATGCTCAGGAGGTGGTGATCTTCTTTCACTCTCAGAAGCCAGTTAAGGGGAAAAGACTTTTTGGGATCACCTGTCATCAAATATGGTCCCACAGGTGTGGCAGAAACATCATGCTACAATCCCAGGAAATGGACTAACACTTCATGAAGATAGTTGGGAAGGGCTGTGGATAGATCATGGCTGTGAGGGGATGGATTGAGCAGTGATGAGAAACATAAGCTGCTGGTGGCTGGGATTGTAGGAGTTTGCAACCAAAATAAAAAGAACAAGAAAAGTCATAAATGCTTCCTTTCCTGTTGATTTATGAAAAAATATCTTCCTGGCTGCTAGAGAAATTTCTCCTGTGAAGTAATCAGTGAAACACTGGACTTTTTGTCAACTGTATAACATCTGTGTAACATCTCTGTATATGGCCCTTATTTCCACAGAAGTATCTTGAAAGTTTGTTCCACATAATCCTGTTCAGTGGTGATTACTGTTGACAGTGGAGTTTGATATGTTTGATACTTCCCTTTCCCAAATCAATCAACCAAGTTAGAAGTTTTTCTAAGCCTAGTTGACCCACTGGACTTGGTTGGATGCACAAAAAAAAATGTTTGGTTAGTCTGCCATATGGTCAGCTTTGACACCCACCCAACTGTCCATGAATTCATTTCTGTCTGGATCATCTAGGCACAGGACCAGGATAAAGCTTGAGCACATTTGTCTGGTAATAAGATGTTTCAATCCTTCCACCCTTGCTTTCCCAGTCAGAAGACACTTTGCATCTTAAACTGACATATTTTCAATTTTTATAGTCTACTTTTGCAAGATCCTTCCATATGGTTAAAGTTAAAATTCACAGAGGCTATAGATAGCTGGGCCAGTCTTTGTATTAATCCAAAATGTGCCCGGTTAGGGAACACTACCTCTGTACAACACAACAGGAACGAATAATGGGTTAGTTCTTTGCTAACAGCATACCTGACACAAAATATCTTGTTATCCAGCCTGAACCACTTAGGAATTAGCAGTTGCATACTGTGCTACAGCCAGTTTGAACAGATGGATTTAGAACTGGAGACTCAAATATATCCCTTTTTGGAATTTGTCTGCCTAATTTACTCATGTTACTGTTACAGAGATACCAAGATAGCTGCTGCTACTGCTCTGCACTGTATTTACTCGGCTGCATTGCCACACAGAAATGTGATTCATAGACTCACAGGAATTGCAGATGGAAGAGCCATATTAGATCATTCAACCCATCTCGCTGCTGATGCAGAATTGCTCGCTACAGCTACAGTACATTTTCTAGTGTTTTGTCTGGTCTAGTTGTAAAAGTCCCCTGACATGGGACTTCCATTGCTTCCCTTGGGAAACTACTCCACAGTTCCTCTTTCAAAATTATCACTGTCAGAGACAGGCTAGAAAACTAGAGGGATCATTGACTTGTAGTCATTTGGGAATTCCTCCCTTCCTAATCACTAGATGACCTTGCATGAAGATGCTGCACCATCAAAATCTTTTGATGCTTGTGGACATATCACAGATTTACAGTAATGGACTTTTTGTCTCCTCATTTGCAAGATACGCTTTGCTTTTTCAAACCTACCAACTTCTGTTCCCTTTTTATCCCAATCCCTCTGGTGCATCTGCCAGCCCCTAACAAGCAATGGCTTGACACTAAAAAAACCAAGTGAACAACCTCAGTTCCTGTCTGTATCCTGCACTTCTCACATAAAGTTCAACTTTCTCATTCCCACAGATTCCTGGCCCATTGTCAGTGCCAGACTTTTCCCTCCTCATGCCAACAATATTGTCTTTCTGGTTGCTTCTTTACTGCTACAGTAGCCTTTGGTTTATTCCATAAGAGTAAGACAAAGGAATTTTCAGTTTTCCCCTTGTTCAGGAAAAGTCTGGCCAAGGAGGTGGGCACTGTTGCCAATCAAAACCAGTAAACAATTTCTCAAAAGGTCAGAAAACCAAGAAATTAGGGGGAAAAAGAAGACTTGTTGATTGAATGAAACATTGCACTTAAAAATATGAGTACACTGTAAAAATGTAAATAAGCAAAGGAAATATTTAGAAATTGAATTGTTGTGAGCATCTCTCAACAGAACACTTTATTTATCTGACTTCCTTATGGAAGGAGAAAAAAAAGATAAAAGTAGAGTGAGGCAGTTCAGTTATCAGTATGTATACTGGCTTTTCATTCATCATCTCTCCTAAATGACATGGTATGATCATCTCCCACCCTTCCTCATTATCTACTTTTATTATGACTTACCAAAACAAGGCGGGGCAATGTTCAAAGATTTCATTGAAATCAGAGGGCTCTCTGCTGAAAAAGTACAGATTTCTCTGCAGTGCGGGAACAACTAGGAAATGGAGACTGGAGGATAAAAACTACGAAAATGAAGAACAATCAACATTTAAACATTACAAAATATACATATATTTTTTTGTCAATTATACTTTTCTCCCATGTTCTGAGCCAGAATTGGAAACACCAAATACCAAGCAAAAGGGGCAGTTATGTCAGTAATTCTAACCCATCTGGAAGCAATAACTAGAGTCAATCACAGAGTAAATCCTTATCTGATGAGATTTCCAACCCAATTCTTTTAGACAGGAGAGGTTCAGATAGTTCAGATAATGTTTGGCAGCTGAACTGGTATTTGTCCCAAGCAAACCTCCAGAGGTTTACCAGTCACTGGCAATAAATGAAAGTCTTTATCAGGTGATGGTTGTTTTGTGGTCAGCATGAGATAAATTGGTGGTGCCAGCGCAGGTCCTGGGAGACAAATGTCTTTGTCGAAATGCCATCACCAGCCTGCTCAACATCCCTGCAGAGGCACTGGCACCTGAAGGTTTTAACAAGGCCTCCTCCAAAGGAGGGTGGCTTTTGCTTTTGCCCTGAGGTAGAGTGGGAACCCAACTGCTTTCAAGGGCAGTAGCTCCAGCACGTTCATTCTCTGGAGCAAAAGGCTCTTTGAAGAAGACAAGAGTAGAGGAAACAAGCTGCTTGGG
Organism: Pachycephala philippinensis; assembly: GCA_013397055.1. Taxonomy (NCBI): domain Eukaryota; kingdom Metazoa; phylum Chordata; class Aves; order Passeriformes; genus Pachycephala; species Pachycephala philippinensis. Next base: position 643,919 of record VWZT01008709.1, read on the forward strand.
ATGCAATACACACCGTGAGATCCACATCCATTCCATCTCTTTCCCATTAGCTTGTTTTCCTGCTATGCCAGGTGTTCTCATTAGCCATATGTATAAATGTTTGTTTAACTTTTTTTTTTTTTTTTTTTTTTAAATCATTCTGGTACTGTGTATAGGGAGAAGTGAAGTCAATCTGTTTGTGAAAATCAATGTTTGAAGATTTCCTTTTGGCTGCTGGTAGCTGGGCCCTCTTTAACAACCCCTGTTGCACTTGGCTGTTATCTCAGAGCCCCTTTTCCAACTACTATAGAAACCAAATTAGAAAAAAAAAGAAAGGATATGGATGAGATATTGACCTTCCACATGTTGTACATTTTACCAATAAGTATTAATGACAAAGACACTAAGGAGTGTAATCTCCCATCAATGAATCAATACAAATCCCATTAACACTCGATGAGGGGATAAGATAGACTTCAAGAGTTTCACACTTACTCTTTGTGTAGGACTCCCTCTAAAGGCTCTGGAAGTCCTTTTTGCCTGAGGACCATCAGTATGTTGTTGTTTTAGTGAAATGAAGAGTTTGTAAGAGGCCAGGAAACTCAGCAGCTAAACAGGCCTTACAAATTCCAAGTCTGCTCCATACAAAAATTGATTGCTCGTTTGATGTGTGTCAATTCTGTTAGAATCTGGAAACTAAGAAGTCTATGACATCCGCTGCTCAAGTTGCCAGCAAGATAAAAAAAAAAAAAAAAAAAAAAAAAAAAAAAAAAAAAAAAAAAAAAAAAAAAAAACAAAAAAAAAAAAACACACACAGACAATTAAACAGTTTCAAACTTTCTAGAAATACAAGTTTTTTCTCAGCTGTCTCCCAGCTTCCTCACTTCTCTGCTTTAACTTGTCCGTCCAGTTTCACAAGTGATACCAACATTACATATATAAAGACTCACCTTTGACCTCTTCCCTTGTAGATCTACAGTCATCTGCAATAGTGATTTAATTCACGGTCCTTGCACTGTGCAATTTCTACTTCTGCTGAAGCCAAAAACTGGAGCTAAACTTCATGGGAACTTGCAAGGGGTTTGAGTACATGGATTTAGCTCACTGAAGATAGCCAAGGATAAATTAGTTAAAGAAAGCACTGATGTTACTCAGGGTAATTGGTTTGAGTTAACCATTAGACCTACTGGGCAACTTGATAAAGTTCTTGAAATGCTTTTGACTCCAACACTGTGGTGGGAATAAGAGGAAAATTGCTTACATATATGTAAATCCTCTGGGCAAAATTTTCATACGAAACAGTCTTAATTTAGGCTAATAAATCAGAGAAAAAAGAAAAATCAGATTCTGAGCTGTATGTTTTGATTTGGAAGGATCTTTTGGTTTTCTTTTTCTGGAGTATTTGGTGGGGAAACATTCAAAGCCTCTGAGAGTAATTTGTACTGAATATTAATTTGAGGGAGGGGGCTTTGAAAGCCCTTCCATAAATCAACAGCAAATTTAGGCACCACAGTGTCAGTGAATTGAATAAAGTAGTTTTCCTTAGTCTTCTACTTCCTTTTCTTCCTCCACTCTCCTGTATTTATGTCTCTCTGAAAATCTGAAAAAAACCTGCCTGCAATTCCACTCCTTACTCTCTGCTTTTGCAATTAGATGTGCAGTCTGTGTTACCAGTATCCTGGGAAGACAACCAGGCTGTCTGCCTCCTTCCTGATTGCTCTGAATTGCTCCAGCCAGCAAAGAAAACATTGTGGGACTTTGTTCAGAACAGTAAGAAACTAAATATTTATCTTCCCTCTTATAATTTATGCAGCATGGGATTAATATGGAAAGTACCAAGACTGAAAGGTCAAGTGAGCTTCCAAACAGTGTTTCATAATGATATATCATTGCACTTTACCATGTTCTGCTTTCTAGAAAATGAAACACCAGTAGCAGTGATGCACCTAAAGAAATGGTCTTAACTGTGTCATGGTCCAATTTTCAGTTATGTATTTATAAGTTTCATTTAAATTTGCTGTAGGTATCGTTGTCTCTGTTGAAAATTTTAAATCTGGTTTAGTACCAAGAGAGTCTACACTTGTGGGCAATTGTTTGCAGGCACCTGTTGATGTTTTAATTATTCAGTGGACTGGCTATGGCATGGAGATAGAATGGTTGTGGGATTTTCTGGTGTTGGATCAAGTCAGCACAGCCCAAATTCCTACCACCCACCTTGGGCAGGCCAGGGAGTAAAGTTATTGAGAATTCCTGGCTTTCCTCTCAGACACAGAGTAGTAAAAACACATTGTCCTTTCTCATGAAAGACTTTTAGGATGGACGATTTCCCTTCCTCCAAGCTGCTGGAGTCACAGTCCTCACATTTACACTCAAAGGACCTTCCCAGTCCCTGGAATTTCATTAATACTTGTGCAATTCCCTTTGTATGGCCATTATTGTAGAGATTTCAAGTGAGGCCAGTTCGAGCCACCAGCCAGGCTGCACACCACAAAAAAAAAAAAAAAAAAAAAGGATGTTATCTCTGGTAATTTCAGTTTTCTTTAGGTTTAAGTTGGTTGAATCAGATAATACAACTCCTTACCATGTCCTTTATATATCTGCTCAGCAGAGTTATTCACTTAACTGTGTTCTTCTTCTCAGGCTGGAAAAGACCCTGTCCATAGGATTGCATCATGGGTCAGAACAGCACTCTAGTTCCTACTCAAAAGGTATTTTAAGTGCTTTGCTTAAGTTGAATGACCCAGGCTTCTAGTGGATATAGTGGGTTCTCCACTTCTTGAAGCCTTCAAATCGGGAGTGGATGCCTTTCTGAAAGATATCGTTTAGCAGAAAATTATTTATTAGCCCCACTACAATGGGAAATGGGTGAAATACTAAGACTGGAATTATAAAGCAGCTTAGCATAGGTGACCTGATGACCTTCCCTGGTTTTAAAAATCTAACAGCTTAGCCAAAGATCCAAGAATTGAATATGGCTTTTTTATAGGCATGATGTAAACAAGTTTATGTGGATGTTTTGTGAAGCAGGACTCACTGAGGTTTTGCTAGGTCAGCCTTGTAGCACTTTAGAGCATCAGTCCACTTCTTCATGAGTACAGCAGTCATAAAGGAATAATTTAAAAAAAAAAATATCATAGGTAAGAGCTAAATAAAGCAGTGGCTCAAATCCCTTAAATATCACCTTCTTGGGAAGAAGAGAAGTGGAAAATTATAGGTGTATGGCCAAAAAAAGGGAGGGGACATGAAGCAGAACCATCAGCCATCAAAATCTTCTGCTTTGCAGATAAGAAGGGAATGAAAGACTTCCTGCACACAGGGAACAGAGGCCCTGGGGGCCAGAGCCAGCTGGGAAATGCCTAATGCTGTTTATAGAAACCCTGGCAAACAAACAGCTTCTGCCTGGCCCAAAAGTCATAAAAAGCGAGGGGAGGGTGCTGGTCCCAACCCCTCTGTGCCGGCCTGGCCTGACGGATTTAACGGATTTAACGAGTTTTTCTTTCACATCAAAAACACCCTGAGTCTTTAGATGAATGAGCTGTTTGTTTTTCTTCCCGATGGCTTGATAAGAGGTCACAGGATGTGTTCAATTTATTTTCTTTTTTTTTCTCTCTCTTTTTTCTTTTTTTTTTTCTTTTTTAATATATAATGAAACAATAGGTTAAGAGAGAAGCCCCAGCCCAGTCCCAATAGGTCTCTCCGTCCCCCGTGCTGCTCCATTTCCTGCCTTTTTTGAAGCAGACATCCCGCTTTTGTTTTCCTCTGGCCCGGCCAGCGCGTGTCGGCCTGGCGGCCACCAAACAAATGGGTTTTGGCCAGTGTCACCTCCTGGCCCCCGCCTGCCCGCCCGCCGCCGCTCGCTCATGGCCGGCGGCTTCCTGAGGCCCAGCGGGCGCTGCCGGCGCTCGGCCGGCCTTGCAGGAAGAGATGGCGCGGCCTCTCAGCCGCCCGGGCGGAAGGGACGGGAAATCCCTGCAGCCGCCCGATTGCAGGCCCGGCATGCGGCGCACGGCGAGGGAGCCTTCCTGTTGGCCCGGCCGTGGTTCTCCCCCTTGGCGCTGGAAGGCCGTGGCACGCCGGCTCCCACACGCATGCCGGGGGAAGTGCTGGGAGCTGGAGATAAGCTCTCCTGCTGCTGCTGCTCTGGCTGCCACCCGGCGCTGCCGTCCCGGTGAAAGTGGGAAATAAGGCCGAGGCGCCTGGGAGACTCGCCGTGCCCTTCCAGGACCTCTCCTACCTGGAAGGGAACACTGGGTGTCTCCAGCCATGGTTTGTGGGAAGGGCAGGGACCAAGGAGCTCACTGGACAGGAGCAAGAGAATGTGCTGGAAACCTCCAGGGAGAGGCCTGGAGGAAGGATGCTCAAGGCTGGACTCAGCTATTGAAGCTTTCACACACCTTCCCAATCTGCCAGCCTGTCCAAAAACTGGGATGCAAATGGGTTTGAATTCCATGGTTTTCAGGGAGTTTGGTCCCTGCGTCTGGCCAGGCACCAGTATGACACCAGGCATCCTCGAAGGAAATGCGTCCCTAATCACAGTAAACAGAGTTGGAATTCAAAAAGCAACCACTGACTTCTTTTAGAGTTCATACACACCCTGACTGTGCCCAGAAGGAGTTGAGTAGAAGCGGGAAAAGCAAATTTTCCCTTCTAGCTGGAGCTGCCCAGAAAGAAGGATGATGGCATATGCAGGTGTTGGCAGACCTCAGACACTTGTTCTCTGCCTGTGTAAGGGATGGGGAGATGGCATCTTCAGGGGTGAGCTGCTCCTGTCTGAAACTTCCTGGTTCCATGTCAGCCCAGCTTCTGATTTTGGTCTAAAATTGTAAAAATTGAAAAAAAAAATGAGATCTCTTAAACTGCTCATTAAGGTTCTCAATTTTCCACTTTCCATCTGATGACCTCTTTACCATTCCCTACATATGAGTGACCTTTCCTTTTGCTCAGAGGATGCAAAGCTCATCCGCCAGGCAATGCAGGAGTTAAAAATATATTCATATAGACAAATTTGAGCACTAAAATAAAATTGTCTTCCTGAGGTCATTGTCTCTGTAGACCAAAGTGAGGGAGGAAGTGCAGGAATGTGATGCTGATTAAGATACCACATGCTGGGCAGGTATCAGTTTAAACACTTTAGACTGTTACCTGCTCAGCAGGGGAGACCTGAATCCACATTTGATGATTAGACCATATTTATGTCTCAGCTCAGCAAGTTTCTATACATTGGCCTGATGAGCAGAGTGTATAAAACTCACACTGGTGTCTCCATATTCATCAGAGGAGTGAAAAAGAGTTTCACAGGTATGTCAGATTTCTAAATACATGGGTGTCCAGGGCCCATTTACCCCAGGCTGTATTATGGGGAAATGAGATTCCACCCAGTCTGCCCCCTTTCACATTTGGGATGAATCATGCAGCAAACTGAGTCATCTCAAATTAATACTCATTCACAGTTGCACAAGCAACAAAACCAGTAATGTGCTGCCTGAAGAAGGGACTTTCTAGCACATGGAAACTCTGCAGATATAGATACATACACAAATACATACACATCTATCTATAAACCCTACATGCACACCTATATGGGACCTATGTATAGATGTTTTGCAACTTTGCATGACAAGCAGTAGCTGTGTTACTTCATACGGTATTTGAAGGTCTCAAATTCTGATTAGCATTCTTGATGGGTTCTTTCAGCATGGTTTACTCAGGAAACCAGGCTTATGCAATCACAGTCTGTGTATGTGTGTACGCGTCTGTCACCATTAGACATCAGATAATTTACACAGGAGAGAAGCATTATGAATGTCCCTAGACCAGGAAAAGCTTCCTGGAGAAATAGCTGCTGTCAGTGTTTTCACCTTAAAGAAACAGAGTGAACCCAGCTACGAGACACATCTCCACTAAAAATCTTCATTAGGCTTTATAAAATTCTGTACTCGTGGAACTGTTTGCTCCCTATCTAAAGAATTATTATGAATAAGAAGTCGCCAAAGAAGCAAAATGCTACTCATATTTCATATTAATCTGCTACATTTTTTACTGCAAGATACACATTTTAAAATGTTTTATTTTTCTGTTTACAGAATTCTCCTCTTGGCCATACACAAGTAGGTTTGCAGCTCTGGGCAGAGCTCAGCTTTCAGGATATTGCACTCCCACATGACCCAAACTGTCTCACATGACACAAGGACTAATATTTCCATTTGGGAGTTAAAGCTGCCCTCCAAATGCTGATGAGTGATGTGTGAGAGGAGTCTTTAGCCCACATGCTCCGTAAAATAGAATTCCAGAGTAAGGTCTAATTAGCACAACTTCTGATGATGGACCTGAGTGCTCTTTCAGCAACAGCCCATGAAGATTAAACCCCGTAAGACCCAATTATGAATTTAGGATTTAATATGGTATTTAATGTAGGACAGTGGTTTAATTTTTTTTCCTGGTGCTTTATGTTTTGGGGATTATTGTACGTATATATATATACACAACCTTGGCACTGGGGTTCACACAAAAAGCCAAGAATTGAGCTGTGCTGTTGCTTACACAGAAAATCCAACTCAGACAGCTGTGATTGCACCTGGAGAAGTCCTGGCTTCTGCCAAAATCCATCTCTGACATGGAGACTTACTCTACTACCCCATTAGGCATTTGTACCCATGTACCCACTGCCTCAGCTCATTGTTATAGTTGGAACACAGACAATTTACTGGAGTTTTTTGGGGCAAATAATCCAGGGATATGGAGAAACCAGAAAGAGGCAGGGAATTATGGTTTGAATTGCTGATATTTCTAAAGGAAAAACACCAGTTGCCATGACAATAAAAATGTGAAATATTCAAAAGAGGTCAAAATTAAAATACATGATTTACTCTTCACAAAGAAAGTGCTACACACACACACAAAGCTTGTGGATTTTAGGTTTTCAGATTCAATTTTTTAATTGTTTTTTTTTTTAGATTCAGGACCATCTCTTGGAATATCCCTCACTGTTCATATACCTTCAAACTGACCTCTGCTATGAAGCCCATTTCTGAAATAGGGTCCTTGTGCTTACTAGTAATTTCTAGAAAATTATAAAAATGTGTCACACATCTCTAGTCCATCTTTACATCTGCAACTAAATGGGAGTGAACAGGCCTGGAGAGATGGAGAATCCCCAGCTGGGAAAAGATGAGAGCATTTGCTTTTGGAATACGAATATGCTGGCAAACAGAGATGCTTTGGGAAGGACAGACCAACAATCAGTGCTTTGTGTTTCTTTCTTTTCTAGTTCTCTGGAGAGGGAGAGCTGTTTTGTTTTTTATTTTTGTTTTGGTTTTTGCCTCCCTATAGCGTATTTCCAATATAGCCACCTTGGCACCTCCTTTCTCCTTCTTTTTATGCTTCTGTAAGGTAGACTAGCTTGTACCAGAAGATTAATTCAGTATCAACATTAAAAAACTGTCCAGACACGCCATCCACAAAATTTCAAATTTGCCAAAAAAATCCAGTACTTTTTGGAACGCTCAAGATACAAAACCAGATTTTATTTTTTCCCTTGTGGTAGCATACTAAAATGAAAGAAGAGATTGTCATTTAAAAAAATACACAAAACAAAAAAAAAACCCAACAAAATACCCAGAAACTCCTCCTTCTAGGCTGGGACTGATCTCTGTTTACCTTGGGGGTTGCAGACTGGCAGGAGAACCTGCCATCTGAGCATGGCATGTGCCAAGTTCCTCTTGCAGCCGAGTCCTTGTGCTGTAATTTACTTTCCATGGAACAGGGAAGCATCCAGAAGGATCAGTGAGGTGTAAACCTTAAAGGGTACAGGGCCTCTTTTGTTCTGAACTAATTATGTTGTTACTCACGTGTGTCCTAGGTTGGAGATGTCCACGTAGGAGCAGCCAACTCTCCGTTACTTTCATCCTTGGTCACTATTCCAGCCATAGGGGGCGGCAGTGATTTTGTCCTCAGGGCCATCAAGAACAGGGAGCTTCAGGAATTCACAAAATCAATAAAGAGTAAAACCGTGTGTGAGTGGAAAAAGGGAGGAGAAAGGTCAGCAGAGGGACCAGCCTACCTAATGTCTGGGGCTTGTTCAGCGTGGTGTGGGTGGACCAGGGCAAGGTTTTCTCAGAAGCTCTCCATTTACTGAAATAGGTTGAAGAGGTTGAGCCACTTAAAATCAGGTTAGTTTTAGTCCCTGTGCTGTGCTTGCTCAGGAAATGTCACCAGTGACCCTTACCCACACTGTATTTTGAAGAGAAGAGATTCTGCTCTCTGTGGTGCTGCTGTAAACCCCAACTGCATTAATTGTGCTGGATTCCCTTTGCCCAGATCCTTACCAAATTGTGCATGTATCTCATTTACTGTCACAGGTAAAACCCAGTTGAATTAATAAGTAATGACTTTGGGGGTTCAGCTTTTTTTTTTTTTCTCAGTGATGTAGAATGCTGATTCCTTTTATTAAGAAAGTAACAATTTGCCACCAGAAACCTTTGAACCATTCATTTAAATTCCTGAATTTGGGGCAGAATATTATGTGCACAACAGACTCAGTTCTCCTTATCTCCATAGCCTGAAGTATTCCAAGTGTTACCTGCTGTACAGTGCATATCTCATTGCAGTACATGGGGCTCTGAAGTGTGCCAAGTAATAAGCTATAAAGAGAGAAGCAGGACTCAAGCAACACAAGGATGCAAAGCAATATTTTCTCTTGACACTCAAGGTCATGGCATAAAGAAACGTGGAACAAGGGAGCGTCAATTTTCATTGGAGAACAGGGTACAGTGCTGCTGTACCAAGCTAACAGAAATAAATTAATGTGATGGCAAACTTAAGAGTATCCTCTTAAAATGTGTTTGTAAGTGTGTGAGTGTGCATGCAGGGGGATGATGCTGCATTGCTCTGTATATTTTCATGGCTAGCAGAAACAGGCAGCTCAGACTTAAAAAGAAACACTTTTTAAAGATAGTCCACTCTGTATATGCTATAAATACCGACACACAGTTTTGCAAGGAGCTCTGGGTTAAAGAGCTGAGAGGAAGAAGTATGGTTTGCTGCCCAGTGAATTACTCATCAATACGGTCTTAACTCATTACCAATTCCTAACTAAAACATAAACCCAAGATAATTTTTTAGGATTGATTATACTTATACGTGGGCCCCTGTAAGGCTGGAATAACCATTCTTCCATTCCCTTGACTCCCGGGTAGGAATTATCTGTGTACAGGGAAATAGAACGTTGTTTGTCTGGTTATAAATGTAAATGAAGAGTAAATGCAGAAGAAGAGTTGGATATCTGATTGTTCTGTGCCAAATTTGGAGTCCCGTGAAGTCAATGGAAAATCTATTGGCTTAGATGGGGTTTATGTCTGTCCCTTAGACATTATCAATCCAGCCAGAAGGATTCACAGCATTCACTCTACGGCTCCAGCTTACTTTAATTCTTTACCTAACATTTCTGAAATGCAGACAGTAAGGGAGCATTTCTTTATAGTTAGGAAAGCACACGGTGCTTAATTTTAATGGAAAACTCTTTTTTAAACACAGACAGATCCTGCTGTGTTTGACAAATATGTTCCAGAAAGAAGCTCAATCTAGATGTTATGTGTAACTTTATCTTATTCCCTTTTGAGCACTACTGTTCTTGCAAAGTGATCTCTCAACTGCCCAAAGTCATTACACTTTTTCCCTTTCACATTGTACCTCTGTAAATGTCAGGCATAACTACATTTTTATTTGCAGAGATACCACTGCTATGAATGAGTAAAAATTTCCTGCTCCCCCGCCTCCTTCTCTTTACCCTGTGCGCTTTCTGCTAATATGATTTGTTGAACAAATTGTTCCATTAATCTGGGGCTGTTTGACAGAGTGAGAAAATAAGTGCCAAAGTGAGAAGATTCACAAGAATCGGAAATCTCAGTCCCTCTTTCTCAAGGTAAATAGTTATTATATCAGGGTGTCAGACTGGTGAAATGGATGTACTTTCATTCTCAGTTTGTAAATGTCACTTTTCCTCAGCCCATCAGGGTGACAAATGAGGTGTGGGTTACAGTAAGAGTTCATTCCTTGACAAAGTTCTTGCTGGCTTATTTCAACGGGAAGGTAACCTCCCCTTTCTGCCCCCCACCCAAAAGCAGGGGGAGGGGGCCACATCTTCAGACAGGAGAGAAACAAGAAACAAGGCAACTTGGGTTTGAATGATGACCAAATTGCTCCCATTTGCTGCTAAAACCTGGTGGAGGTTTCTTCAGAAAACAAGTCATGATACACTTTGTTTGCTTTTCTACTCTTTTCTTGCTTGTTGTTTTTAGCAAAGACCCATATGACATACTTTTCTGGTGCTTATGTCAATATTTATTGAACAAGTGGTCAAGAGAGGCCACTTTCTAAGCCCTGTGCTATCTGGTTGTTAATTACCACACTGCAATGTGTTAATGAAGAAGAACACCCACCTCTTTTGACAGGTAATTGATAAGAGATCAGGAGGCCCAATGACTGATGAGGAACATGAAATGGCTTATTTGATTGCCCCACAGATCACAACTAGCAAGGAGCTCACATGGCTCCTGGTGAAGTACAGTCCCAGGGAGAAGAGAAAAGGATGATCTAAACAATTTGAGCCCCGGGTCTTTTCTGATTTCTGACTCTCTGATAACCCTACTGTCAGGAAAATAAGATTTGCAGTAGCTCAAGAAATGTCTTCCAAGGCTGAACCATTATCTTCAGGACATAGACTGTGGGGGGGTTTTCTAATGGCCAAGTAACCATGAAAGAAAGCTGCTCCTGCCAGAATTTGCCATAGTAGTAATTCAAAAAGATATTTGTTTGGTGGATTCAACTCTTTCCTTTCAGCTTGTAGCAACTCTTAGCTTTTAGAATTATCTGATGACTCAGTTTGGAGTCTCATACTGAGAATGGTTTGTGGGGTTACTGTGCTTGGTGCTCTTGGACAAAATTCTTATGAACCAAAAAGATGCGATTTTGCGAGAAATTCAGGAGAAAAAGCAGGAAGAAAGTAAACATGGATGGATTTTTTTATTTCTTTTTTTTTTAGTTTCAGAATGAAACAAAGTTTTCTTCAAAAATTAGGAAAACGAGCAAGCTAAACAGAAAAAATGGAAACAATCAGCAGACCCCACTTGTATTTTCTTAGAAGCTTATCGAAAGCAGTATGTTTCCAAGTAACATTTTGCTTTTAGTGAATCAGCATTTTCTGATGAAAATACATTTTATTGCAAAATGTCTGCTCCACTGGCACATAATCCTGCACGTGTCATAAGAAATGAAAAGGGTTGAGGGTGAATGGGAACTGGGACCTCCAGATCTGGATCTACTGCTTGAACTGAAAGGCTCCTAAATGAACAGCTATTATAGACTCCTGTACGTGTTCGAACCCTCAGAGGGAGATATTAATTAAATGCATGTAACATGTTTCTTTTCCTGACTGATAAAATGTCAGGCTTTGAATTAGCTTGACGATGACAATGCTTATGATTCAGAAATGGAAATTTGCTTTTCATTATTAAGAAAACCACTGTACTCCAACACTCACTTGAAAGAATCTATTTCTACCAACACGTCTGCTGTTAAATTCCCATGCTAGAATATTTGTTAGAAATTAACATTAAAATGGAGACTACACATAATCAAAGCAAATCTATCTAATTTTTTCTCTGCATGTGCATTTCCAATATATTTATCTCTATAAAATCCAAGTAGCAGATAATACTGAATTTTGTATGACATCATATGCATTTCAAACAGATCACAGTCTCATCACCATACGATTATGCTTTTCCTAACAAATCAGGGACTAAAAGGCCTTACTGAAAATAGAAATTTCAAAAAGTAATAGTACAGTGAATAAGAAAAACAAATCACTTCATACTGTGACTTTATTTTTTTTCAAATGTTCTTCTCTTTTTCTCATCAAGCTTGCTCCTGCACATAAATTGTTCTTTGAAGACCCATTTTCTCTAGTACTGGCTAAAATAAGCAGAACAGTTACAGTCAACAATATTCTGCCCACTTTGCCAGAGCCTTCATAATTTATGTCTAACCTGGATAGGAAAAGCCCTTATAAATTTCAACAAATGTCTCATTAATTAACACCCCATCTCCCTAAGCCACAGAGCAGCTGGTGAAAGGAATTGTGTAGGTTGGTTCTGTAGATATAAACTAGGTCAACAAGAGGGATCCATACTCACTATTGCAAGCTGATATTTCTCTGGAGGGTATTAATAGTTTCTCGGATCTTTCAGCTTAGACTCATAACTGTACAAAGTCAACAGTATAAAGCTGCTCAGCCTATGTACTTAAATTAAATAAAAATAAAATAAAAAAATCCAAAATGCGTTACAAGGTTTCTTTGCAATCCGATGCAATGGGTCAAATCCTGAAGTCCTTCCTTAGGCCTTTAGCCAAGACAATAGGAGACTTTCTGTTGATTTAAATGAATTTTGTATTTCAAATTTTTTCTGGTTAGTACTTGATCATGCAAACCCTTTACTGATTACACTATATATTCATGGAGAGTCTGAAGTCCTTAGTCAGGCAACTCTTTCTTCTTGCCTGCATGATAAATTATCTAGAGATCATTCTTCTCTGCTATTTCTAAATACTCCTTTAGCCTATTCAGCATGCTAATTTTAGGGTAATTTATTTTTTCTATAACTGTGCATAACTCTAATAAAGTTAAATTAAAAATATAAGGCTGGACAGCAAGGAATTAATATTACAGGTCTATCTAATGCAAAGACTGAATACAAGGTGGAAAAATGAGAGGAAGAAAATGCCTGGGAAGCATTTCCCTTGCTATAGGTGTCTTGCATATGAAAACCTTGTCTGAAGTCATCTGAGGAGGCAGACAGGCAATTTTCACCTATTCTTACTGTTAGTACATACTATATCATGATGGGATGCAGGGAAAGGAGGGGAGAATGCAGTGGCTAGCAGGGAAAGATTAGCATACAAAATTTAAGCAGGATCTGATAGCAGGAGGAGGGAGTCAATGGGCAGGCAGAGCAGAGGAAGACTTTTCCATGCTGGCAGACTCATTTCCAAAAGGTGCAGAGCCAGGAGTGTAAGACCAAAATAAATGATAGCAAGAGGATGAGCATTTATCAGAAAAGAGGGAGAGCAAGTAGGGGATACAGTGGGATGTGAAAACAGCAAAGCAGTCAGGAGTGAAGCCATAAAGCTCCTTGGAGGAGATAATCCTGCCTCTAGTGAAGTCAATGGGAGTTTTGCCATTGACTTCAACAGGGTCAGGATTTCACCCAGGGAGTGTTAATATGATGTGGAAAGAGATAGGAAGACTGGGGAGATACTCAAGAGAGAGAGCAACATGGTCATAGCATATAACATTAGCATATTAATGGCTATGGCTCTTTTATTTTACAGCTCTGTATGAAGCATAGAGACTATAGGAACTTTAAGAATACTAATATGTCCCTCATTATTAACTAATGCAATGTCAGAAATCCTCCAAATACAGATCCCCCGCCCACCCCCACTACTATCTCCCCCTGCAATATCTCATGAGGGAGCTTGAGTCAGACTAATTTTGGTATTAAAAAAAAAGTCAGAACAAATATCCTCATGTCCAGTAAGCCAAATGTATTGATTGAATCCAAGCTGACCACAAAATTTAATTGCAGGTCCTGAATTATTTGAGGTTAGGAAAAGTTACATTATAGTTTCTGAGTTAAGCTAAATAGATCAAGACTTTTTATCTTGTAAAAGAACAACCTAGAAGGATAAGGAGGTCAGAGATAGGTCTTTAACATCCTGACTGGCCTGGAAATGGCAAATAGATAATGAGTGTTCACTGTCTCCAGTAATGCAAAATTTAAAAGTCATCAAAGGAAACTAGCACAGGGTATATTCAAAATGAACAAGACTTCTGTCTTTGTAGCACAAAGGCAACTTGCAAAATTCCTTGCAATAAGATTTAGGGGTGGTTGTATAGTTTCAAAAACAATCTATGGAGAAATTCATGGAAGAAAAACACAATGAGAGCTATTCAATGCATAGAGACCTTTTGTTTGAGGAGTTTCTGAGCCACGGGGATTTTTTTCTGAAAAACAACACAGAAGTTTACAAAAATATGCTTCGTTGTTCCCAGGACATCTGCTTATGTCCAAATCCATAGAGCACACAGGGTTATACAGCTCTTAAGTCCATCATGGTATAGCAATTCTCTATCCTAAGGCAACAGAGGCAAATTTATTTACATAAAGTCTACTTTTTTTTTTTTCTTTTTTTTCCCCCCCATTTTTTAATCAAATATTCTTGGGGTACCAGGTGAGGGATAAAAGTGTCTGCAGGTAAGGGTTGGGTTTGTCAGAATAACTCCACTGGGCAGCTCTGGAAGGTTTAGCTCTGCCACTGCTCACTAAAAGGAGATGAGGGTGCCAAGAAATCGACAGCTTTGTTGGCTGGGATTTTGCCTTCTACTGGAAATTCACTTAGGAGCTAATCCAAAGCCAACTAAGTCAATGAAAAACTCCCATTAAGTTTAATGGGTTTGGGATCAAGCCCTTAAATCATATGTAGGCAGCTAAATCTGCCAGTCCTTTAAAGATGCATAAATTTACCTGCTATTCCCCAAAGCACAACTGCATCCCTCCAACACCTGTCTGACAGAACTATTGCATATAATAAGAAAACCTTCCAGAATCACAAGTAAGCTGTGAACACCAGCCTGCCACCAATCTCTTCTGATGCCGAGGTAGTTAGTACCTGGGACTGCTAAAAAACCGTAATCAGGGATGGTGCTGAGATGTGAAATACAAGTATTCCATCTGTTTAAGCTGAGCAGCTCACAAAACATTAGCCAACTGCTAAGTTGCTGCTTTTCTACAAACTGAGTCATCCTCATCACACATTCCGCTGGGTTTTAAGTGATTGACAGGAAAAAAAGCTAAGAGAAGCAGCTATTTCTTTACATTTAGCTGGTTTGTCAGGGCATTTGAAAACTTCTGGATTAAGGTGAAAATGCTTAAGGATTAAGTGGGAAGTGAAGGGAAAGGGAATGAAAACATTTTAGTGCTGTGAATTTAGAAGTCAAGCAGACACGCTCAGGAGAGCTAGCAAGACCTTTACCAATATGCTGTATCTAATCAACAATATCATTTAGAGTTTTCCACTTTATGGAGGAGAAAAAAAGTAATGTTTGAAGGTTTCTCTTGCCAGCACTCTATCTCATCAGGGCCTTAATATACTCAGCATGTGTTTTGCAAAATGAGATTTTGCAAAAATCAGGGTCACCCCTTGCACCCAGGAAAGAGGTATTAAAAGATATTCATCTTTACAAAGAGTGTCCTGAAATGATGGAAATAAATATGTCTCAAGAACTTTCAAGAGAGTTACCAGAGGCTCGATAACACCAGACAGTTGTGAATCATAACAAGAGATGTCTGGGAATGTATTATTCAAATGGAAGTGCTGATATTGATAATATCCACATTTAAAAGACTACTGTGAGTTGTTTTAATGTTGCTCACCACATTAATAACAGGCAAAAAAGAGGTACCTTTCTGTACTCCTAATTTCTTTGCACTGTGGTAGGCAAAAGGTGATTTGAGTGGGTCATGAAATAATGATTTCGTTCCTTGGCGTATTGCAGGTGTCTGGTAGTGTTTTGAGTACTTGGTTTTCTGTGTTTATTTCCCCATCTAATATTTTCGGGCAGGAAAGAAAAAAAGAGAGAAGAAAAATCACATATTATCAGTTTTACAGAGAATACTGGATAGTTCTGTCACGTAGCAGGAGACTAAAAGATCTCCAGCTAACTGTGGAAGCTTGGTTTGGAAGACTATAGGAAAAATTAGGGAAGTTTTTCAAATGCTTGAAGTAAGTTTAAAGACCCCAGGGAGGAAAAAGGCAAGTAGGAAGAACGAGAAGATTTCATATTATCACTTGTAGGAAGATGTTGCTTTTGCAGAGACCCCCAGAGCTGTAAAAAAAAAAAAACCAAACAAAAAAGGAAATAGTGAATCATTAATTCTCAGCTCAGTTGTTTTCTTTCATGTTTGCTATTCAGAGTAAGTATTTTATGCCCATTCTGGGACTGGAAACGTTTATATAAACAGTAGCAGCAGCATCAGCATCATAATAACTGAATAATTTATATATTAAAAAAAACCCTTGCACATTTTGTAAAACAGTATACAGGTATTGCTGCATTTGCTCATGTAAAGGACCACAGCAAATCTCTGCCTAGAAAATGTCCTGATGTTTAGGGGGAAAAAAATTGTAGTTAGCTAAAGACAATTACCACCTATGAATAAAAGTTTGAGGTAATTTTAATATATTGGTAAAGATTGATTCATGTAACGCACAAAAGTAGCAGTTATGATTCAGGCATCTCTCTATCACAGCTGATTATGTGTGAACTTTCTTGCTGGGGCAGTATCTGAAGACTACCAGGGAGCTCAGATTTTGGGTGGTGTAACTGCTAACACCAGGTTTTAAGGAGCAGTGCTGATTTCCTTAGTGCTCCTCATAGCCTCACACGGCCCATGTCCCAGTTATTTCAAGGGTCTGACTAGAAATTCTTCTGCTGTCATGGCAGAGATGTAGAAATATGCTTTCAGAGAGATGAACCCTATCCTGAGGATGTCCCAGAGATGGCATCCTCACTCCGAAACCTGCTTCCCTTCAATCCCAACAAGACAAAGTTCCCTGGCTCCTCTCTGACCGATGCAAGCTTATGGGCACACCATTGCAACCAGCATCCTCCACTGAGCACCAGTTCAGGGTCTGCTTTTTCAGAAAAGAGGCTACAGAAATCAGACTGATTCCTCTACCCCCCAAAAAGCCCAGCCTGATACTGTATATGTCAATGAGTTTCTTGGATTTAATTTTTTGAGGTACCTACTTAAAATAACGGGGGCAAAAAAAGACAAAACTAGGGGCTTGAAACATCACATAAACTTGATTTACTCATCAGCCAATCTGCACCCTTCCAAGCCCTGTAAAATACATGTAGGTTAACATTATTAAATCCCACTTAAAAATAGGTTGGTTTTGTTAAGTGTGGCATGATTTCTACTGGGTGTTCTGCTCAGCCTGGATTCTGGACCTCGGGAAGCACATGTAAGTACACGTGTCACTTGCTGGTGTAGCCACCTGGCTTCAGCCCTGTATCAGGTTCTTAGCCATTCCCATTTATTAGTAGAGAGGATTTTTTCTTATTCTAATCTGCACACTGCACATGCATTTAATTTTACATAAAAATGCATGCATAATTAGGCATAGCAGCGATGAAACATTCCCATTTGGAAACGTCCTGCCCAAACCCACACAATTCAGTGTCACTTTTGGTACCAAGGTTTTGTGGTACATGACAGTCCATTATCCATTAGTTTTGAATATCTTCTGTTAAATGCCTTGTTTCGGTTAGAAACTGCACAGTAGGAAATTAAAACATGTTGATAGATTGGAAAGTTATTAAGTTTCCTTGCAGTGTTAAACAAGAATTTACAAGAATTCGCTCTCCAGATTTATCAGGGATATATTTACAGTACTTGAGTAAGTGTGAATATTACTCACTGGAGATATTTAGTCACATACTGTATCTCTCTGAAGGGAGACCATATTGCATTAAATGTCTCCACCATGTTCTGTAATTTGAAAGATAAATCCTTGAGTGCTGGTTAGTCATATATTGATACAGAACATCTATTATTTTGGGTCTATAATAAGATTTTCATCTCTCTAATATTAATTTCTTGGCTATCATCATGCTTTTTCTTAGCAACCATCTTTCATTATCATAACTCAGGCCACTCGATATTGTTAAATTTCCTCATGTACAGTGCCAGAAATGGCATTGCAGGTGGGGGAGGTAAATCTTACTTAAATTAAATGGTTTGGTGTGGGCTTAAAACAAGAGCAGATATTGCTAAGGTTTTGTGTGAAGTTTTTCCAGTGACACATTTTGTGGCATTAAGGAAAAAGCTCAGACTCACAAGGACTCCATTTCTACATCCGAAAACTGGGTTGTAATGTAATTTCCCAGAGACATGGGGAGATGTTGTTTTTATTCCCAAATTATTATGTAATATATTAGTTAAAATAGGGTCCCATTGCTAAGATCAAAAATAGTATTTAGCACCTCGACTCCCACTGAATTCAAGTATCTGGCTTTGCTTGGGTATCTGGTAAGGAAAAAAAAATAGGTGCTCTGTCTTGCATGTGTATTCTGGTCTAGTTATGAAATACAGGCAGCAATGGTGACCAGAATAAAACCTCAATTTACCAAAAGAAAAGATAAAATAATTTTGATCGTTTGTAGGTAGTGAGAAATATCAGCTCTATCTGATACACATGAGCTTTACTCAATACTCAAAGCCAAAATAGCTCTCCTAGTCCCATAGCTCAAAGTTGAAGTTAGGAGCAATTTTTAAGCATTGATTTTTGACTAACCATCAGTGTAGCACTAGATTTTTCCATCTTTAAATCACAGCTGGGAATGGTATTCTCAAAATACTGTGGTTGAGTAAGAATCGAAGTTCCATGGAAAGTTACTTTTCACAATGCAATATTGTTCCTATACATTAGAGAAATAGCAGTTCTCCTCATCTGTCTTCAGCCCACTTGTCAGGAGAAAAAAAACTGTCACATTTTGAGTTTTTTCTCATTTTTTCCCCTTTCCATTAAAAAGCAAACAAACAAAATCCCCAGTAAAATAACTGCCCACTAACAAAATCCACACAGGAACCCTAATTTACTTCTCTCCAATGTAAATGTTTTGCAAGTGTCTCAGCAAGAGGAAAATTTACTTTTTTCCTGGAGAACAGACACAGAAAAGGCATTTGGTGCCAGATGCCCTGATACTGCCCTCCTAACACCTCTCAGCTGTGAGACAGAGGGAGTCAGACCCAGGATCTCATCCCTGTGCCTTTCCAACCCTCCTCTCTCCGAGGCAGCAAGGATCACCACGGCGTAGGCAGCTCCACGTCTTTTGTGATCAGAGAAGCTGCTCTAACACCAGCAATTAATTTCTCCTATTGGGACATCAGGGGCTTCAAACAGTTCACAAGCACAGCAAAATAGATGGCGAGACTCCAATTTTCTTCCATGAACTTTCTAGGTCAGAAATCAGGTTTTAAGGGCACAGGAGATCATACTGTCTGGCTTGCTCTATAATCCTGGAAAAGAGACCTGTCCTAGGCTGACCAGCTTGTGAATCGAGGCCACTGTTTTTCTTTAGTTGGTCCTGAAGAAAAAATAGATTTTTCTTTGGGCTGAATGCTCAGAATTCTTATGGAAATAAAAAGGTGAAAAAAGGGAACGGAAACAAAAAGAAAAGGGAAATGTAGGGGGAAGGGGAAGGGAAAGGAAAAAGGGAAGGAGAAGGTGAAGTGGAAGAAAGAGGGGAATGAAAAGGGGAAATGAAAATAACTTCTACTGTGTTAAACCCATCTGGATATAAGCCTGCCATAATTTCACACACAAATCTTAACCTCTCCTCCCTCAGCTCGACCAGACTCCTGTCGTTCACAAAATGTTATCACAAGCGAGTTGAGCTGGCTGCACACTCACGGCCCTCCGAGCACTCAGACCAGTATGAGACAAACCAGCTGTGCCAAATCCTGAGCTGAAGCATTGCCATGAGGTTCATCTGGTTTAGATCAAAGGGCTATAGGGCGACTCTCATCAGAAAGTGCTGGGAATAGGAGACCTTAAACCTTTTGATTCCTGCAGTCCCTCAACCTCCAGATAAATTAAAATATTTAATCAAAATCTAATGGCAGTGATCTTGTTTGTAGAAATGCTTTATTATCCCGTGCATTTTAACCACAATCTGCCTGGTTCCTAATGCGACCTAAAGAACTAGTCAGCATTTATTACAAATGCAAGGCAGAAAGCTTCTGGCTCAGCAATTAATCACTGACATAGAGGAATTTCTTCTCTCCAGGTGGGGAACCCATCCAAAAACTAAGAAAAATAATCGGGCTAATTAATTCTTATCTGCAAAGAGCAATTAGATAAATGACCTAAAAACAGGCCTGTCACCCCTAGTGAGGTGCTCGGCTTCTAAATAGAATAATGTCTCTTTGCCAGGCCATCTCTGCAGTGAAATGGAGATCACAGGGAGGAAGGGGAAAAGACGACATGTGGGGAGGGAATGGACTGATAGGGGAGTAGGTTAATTAGAGCTGAGACCAGCCATTGATATTAAAAAAAATTAAACCAAAGCTCTGCACTCGGGTAGATTTGCTGTGATCCCATCACCTTCACAGCTCTGCCTTTGTGCAGCCAGAGGTACTGAGGAGAGTGAAGCCACGTCTCCAAGCTACTTTTGAAGGGGAGAACCACTCACCAGGCTTGTCCACCACTGCATTGCATTTCACCTTGGTGAGTGGCACGCCTGACATGGCACTCTTATTAACTCTGAACTGTGTGTCTGCGGTGTGGAGTGATGGTGCCAAAGTGAGATGCAGAGTACTCTGCTTCAATTAGTTTGCTCCAGCAGACTTCTTCTGGTCTAGTTAGGAAATGTGCAATGCAGAAAGCTTCAGCAGTGAGCCAAATTAATCTAAGCAGCACAAGTGAGAAGGCAACAAGAGTATTTGCACAGCAGACCTTTGGTCAACTGTGTATCCCTAACAAAAGTCTTGCTGTGCTTTCAGACATCTCATAGCCAGGGAAAAACCAGGAAGGGTGATCAAAAGAGGAGAGAAAGGGCTTTGGGATATATTAAGATAATATTAAGAACTGGTTTTTGCTCTCCTGTTCACAGATATATTCCTTGCTTAGTGGCACAAGGTACCTTTTCCCTGATCCTGCTGTTCCTTATGTCATGACACCATGCCATGACCGATGGCAGGAGACAAAGAGAGACATTGAAGCAATTGATTCAGGCTTATTGAAGTATTTACAGAAATAAACCTAAATGACCCGACATAAAATACTACAGCAGTCAGATTAAAACAATCCAGTCCAGTTATAGTTAATCAGGGCTTTACCCTCCAAGGAGCTGATTTGAGACTAACAAAGTGTTTTCCAGCTCCCAAACCCCATGCCAATCATGTTACTCCTGCCTTGGAGCTGTTAACAATACCAAATACAAAAGTAAATGCAAGTCTGCAGATATTTTTACTGTTTCCAAGATCCAAAGCTTCTTACAGTAAAAAAAAGAATAAAAAATCACTGTCCCCAAGGCTACAGATGCTGGTAAGAGACCTTTGTCTCTGTCTGAAACCTTGTGTGACCAAGGTTCCTATAATTTATACAAAGCAGATGCCTGCTTAAATGCTTTACTCAAAGCTGTCATGGCCCCTACATCCAAGCAGTTAACAATAAATTACAAGGACTAATGGATTAGATTAAGATGCATGAAAACATTGTATATATTCTGAAGAATGATACTTCACCTACAAAAAAAAAAAAAAAAAAGCCCTGTGAATGTTTGGAAAGGAGAAGAGATATATATTCCAGTTAAGTACTTTGCTGCTTGCATTGGCTGAAATGAGGCGGCACAACAAAAGCAACCATCTGTGTTTAAACACAAAGGAAGAGACAAGCAAGTCTGTGTCAGTTTAAATTTATATTTTCCCTCGATGATGCTAATGTGAGGTTTAAGGCAGAGCAGAGCCCACAGGATGCCTAAGGATGTTTCTGGAAGATGGATGCGTGTATGAAAGATCCACAGGCCCAGGTGTGAGCTTCTGCAGGACTGGGGATGTTCTGGGGAGAAGGTTTGCTGCAGGAGCAGGAGCCCTTCCTGAGCTTGTGTCCACTTTGTAAACTTTGCCAGAATTCAGAGAATAAAGATGAATAAGTTTCAGTTTGGACTTTTTGCTGCTTATATTAAAACAGACAAGGCTCCAGGCACAGGCTGTTGAGGGGGTCTAATTGGAATATTCCTCTAATAAATATCCTCTCTTCATTTTTTGCTAAGATGCAGGAAAGTTCTCAAGAACTGTAAATTCATACATGGATGCAGTCCAGAGTGGATACTTGCTAATACTGCTGCATAATAGAAGTGCTGGGAGAATCTGAAAATAACACAGGAAAAAATGAAAAAGTAGCTGGGAAATTTGCAGGCCAATTGGTGTTTTCAGATAATGTCTTTACAAGAAATGCCAGTGGCACATTATCCAAACTTCCCAATAGAAAGATTGAATGATGCAAATCAACACAGATTCACTAATAATTTAATTAAATTTAGTAAAGAAAAATCAAAGTGTGAAAACATCTGAACAGCATTTTTCCTGCCAAAGTTCTTCCCTTTTATTTCTGAGCCTACTTTGATTTTTTTAAGAGAAGCCAAACCAAGACTCATTCCTATCTTGAGTATGTTGACTGCACCATATTGGTAATATTTGTGCCTACAGTAAAACCGGAGTCACTTGGAATTGAAAAATTTGGGGGCAGCTGGTACATAAAAACCCACAGCAAATGTCTGCAAGGGCTGTTTCCTCTACATGCATCCTGTACAAGGACTGGGAGTCAGGAGAAATACCTTTTTTTTCTTTATCTTTCAACCAACTCCCTTATGTTTAATTTATACAGAAGTAGGCACAGCCTCCTTCAGCACCAGAGCGTTGGGGTGTTTTTAATGAATAACTTACAAGAAACAGTCACCTGCTAACAGGTCAGCCTCCCTTTTGTGTTTCATTCTGGTTTCATTAGTAAAGAGAAAAAAGGCCTTTGATTGAATTAATGGAAATAGAACCACAGGGTCTAAATTATAAAGTATCCAGTGGTTATTACTAGTAGCTCCTACTTTCAACTGGGACCGTGATCTTTATCATCTCAGGCTCAAAGCTTTGGTGTTTGACTGTCTTGGACTGCAACATGGAAAGGTTTTGCTTTAGCAGAAATCACGTTTCATCTTTCTCTCTTCAGTGATGCAGCTCAACAGCCTCTGGCTTTAAGGCTATCACCCCTACTTGATCCCTGAGCTGCTGGGGTTGCTCTCGACAGAAACTTCTGAGCAGACTCCCTTTGGTTGTTTGCTTTTTTCTCCCCTCCACTTTCCTCCTCCTCATATCCCTGAACCACCACCTTCCAGCGAGGGGCTATTTTTATTTATGTATTTATTTCTTCCCATTGAAACTGCAATATCTGGAGGTGGCTACAGGCAGGACACAGAGCCATATGCTCGGCCTAACTTATATAAACAGCATCCTGGGTGACAGCCTTTCCTAGCCCATCTGCAGCTGCCAGGGAATCCATTATTTTTCTGGTCCCTGGGGAGAAAAAGTTCTTGAGCATCATTACTCCTAGGCAAATGTAACTGACTCTACCATGCACCCTAATTTGCTTGCCATAATTATAGGTCGCTCACCCCCCTTTGCTATTTATAAACCCTTTTTATTTATTTTTTGTACTTATCAATAATGAATGGAGGCTAGTGAATCATGGGGCTGTAAATTTGAATATTATGAAAATGCTAATAACAAGGTATCATAGGCAGCAGCACCCAGGTCTTATCAGCTGGTCAGATGCTCTATTAAGCAGCCAGTGAGGAGTTCAAGCAAATTGGTTATGTTAATGTCCTGTAGTACTTGGGGAAGACGAGGAGTTAGCAATTAATTTTTTTTCCTTCTTCTTCCCAGGCTGCAAGCGGACAAGGCAAATTTATATTCCTCCTATTCTATGGGACCCCAGCTCGAAAGGGGGGCAAGGTGAAAATGCAAGAGGCTACCAAGAGCTTTCTGAGATCTAATTGAATGGTGCAACTGAAAAAGCTGCTGGGAGGGCGAGGGGGCGAGCAAGGAATAAATAAATAAATATATAAATAAGCAAGCAAGCCCCAAAACAATGGGAATGAGGCATTCTTCCCCATTCATTCAGCTGACAGTGCTTTTGCAACTTAAACCTGTTTTATTAATTATGTTTGACATTTCCTTAATTAGTTTCATTTACATCCCATCAGCCCCTACCAGACGATTGCCCCATACATCATTCCACCAGAGGACTGAGATGCCTACAGAATTACAAAAACACCCCCCCTCACTGCAACCCTCAGTAACTCATCACTGTATATTTCACAGATTCTGAGAATTAATCTTTTCACCTCCTATTTTTCTTAAAAAATATATGGACATTTCATCTTTTTTTAATTATGAAATTTTCAAAGGAATGTGATGCAGGACTAAATTTCTAGTTTCCTTCAATATGTACAATTTGCTTTGTTTTACAGGTCTTAGGTATTCTAAAATCGACGAAATATGGACTCTAGTGAAGGATCCAGTTCCATGGACTCTGTCCTGGCTCCAGAGCCCTGCTAGTCACCCCAGTGCTTTCTCCAGTTAGCTCTAGAAACTCACAATATTTTAATTTATAGATAGATTCTTGCTGCCCCCATAGTTGTTATGCAGTTTTTCATATATTGACTAATTTCTACAGAAGCCATGACAGAGTTTTTACAACTTTAGTAAGAATGAAAGGATTTTTTTTGTTGTTTCATGCCATTGCTCAGAGCTCTCTCTGGCGTGTTTGTCCTACCTCTCTCTCCATCCCCTCCAGGGGCTGGTGCGTGCGTTGTCACTTTGCACGTTGAGCAGCCAGACACAGGACTGGCATTAAAGCCAAAAAAGTACACAATATTTTAAAATCAGCTCAGAGCATTGTGCAAAGAACAGCGCAAGTCACAGCTTAGCACGAGGAGCACGGAGCACTTTCAGTCTGGAAGCTGCACAGCCAAAATCACACGGTGCTGCCTCAGGAAATGCAATCTCCTGGCGGAGCAGAGCCCTGCACGCCCGACCTGGGAGCCACCTGGCAGGAAGCTGGACCTGCTGCCCACTCGGGCTGGCAGATGTCTGGTGCAGAACCCGGCTCTTCTGTCCAGCACTCAGCACAAAGCGACTGACTGACTGTTCCTGACTGGGGTAAAGTGACAACCTGTTTTTGCTAATCCCAGAACGTGCTACCAGGAGCTGTCATTTCAGAGTCATCACACTCTCTGTTGATATCACTGAAGTTAATCATGCAGAAGGAAAAAGCTTGTATTAAAGCAGATAATTATTCCCCAGTTCCTTAATAACACATGCAAAGGAAAGTGATTCTTATTGTCTTGGCAAACTGTGATATTTCAGCACATTTTCTGCTTACTATTGATGCCCAGGTATCTTTTCTCCTTTACACCACCTAGATCAGGGTTGTTGCACTGTGCAGTGTCTGAGAGGTTTCTTTACTGTGGACTGCCATACTTTATACTCAGCCCATACTTACATTGTAACATTGGCACAGTGGGAGCTAATTGACAATAAGTAACCTGGTTATCTTGATTGATTTGAGAAGTTTATCCAATTAAAAAGGCAGCTGAGGAGATGATGTCCCTATCCAGCCACCTACCCGTCCTTGCAAGGGCTGTCCAGATCTGTGTGTAACAGCAGTGCAGGGATCTGCCAGCTCAAGCCCTCCCAATACAAATACCAGATGGACTTACAAGCCACAATAAAAGAAATATTAATGCAACATATGGAAATATATTCACTAAAAGAAACAGACTCAAAGAAATATTGATGTGCTTGCTTTCTCAGTGGGACTCATTTGCTAGGGCAAAACTTGCTGCAGTCTCTTAACCACATTTCTCAGCACTTCTGGCTCTGGGGCCAGGTCATGCGAAGCCAGGCAGATATTTTTGAGCTTTCAACAGGATCCAGATGTCACAGATGCTCCTGGTGCTCTGTCCTCTCCAGCCTTCACATGGATGGCCCTAGACTGGGTTATAACCAACTGTCTCCTCAAATTAAGTCTGCCCAAAACTTTAAGCCTTCACTTTAATAAAATTCTCTCAGCCCTCAACCCTCGGAGGAGAGGCAGAGGGGAGAAGATGGGGGAATAACGCTCTCATTTCACCTCAGAGGTTATTACATCTGTGCTTTGGGAAGCAGCAGACATCAGGGCTAGAGTTCCACAGTTGGACTAGACATAGAGAAAAAATCTTGCAATTTGTTCTGAAACCAGAGAGATTTCATCCTGTTTTGGAAGCCTTCCAGGTAAAAGCCATGTCTGGGACCCTCTCCAGATTTTCTGCAAAGCACTGGCTGTTTCATTTCCAGATCATTTCAATCCTCAAGATCAAAGGGAGCCTGATTTTAAAAGCAGGAATTAAGTACTGGTGAAGGAGAAGGCAGTTTTAACTTTGCTGTAACCATGAACATGATTCGCAGAGGAGTTTCATCAAAAAGTTTCGGGGGTGCTGGTTTTGTTTTGTTGTTTGTTTCTTGCCTCACTCCTTTCCTTGTTCTCTCTTATCTTTGATCCAAGCATTTCCCCAAGACACTGCAAGAACATGGGTGTGAGGGGAATACGAGGCAGATTGTAGGGAAAAGGTTGATAAGTCCCATTCAAAATTTGCTGGTGTTTTCCTTTCTCGAGAATTCAGCTCAGGAGCAGTTCAGAGGAAATTTGGAGATGAAGACAGGGGATGAAATACATGTCCCTGCAGGGCCACAAACAGCCCTGGGTGTTGTTCTTCAGGCTCTGGCTTCACACAGTGGTTCTTTTTGAGTGAGGTTGGCTGCTTTTTAATAATGTCCTCTTCTGCCGTTGATGCTGTTTCATGGCAGGTTAACCTCAAAGGGTTTAGATCATTTCCCAGCCTTCCTGCCTGGATTCCACTACAAACACACGAACACAAACCTCAAACCCTCCAGTTCAATTATGCATAGTTAAAAACCTCCACTAAAGTAGTTTGGTAGATTTATCAGATGCTTCTGGGGCTTCAGATTTATCTCAAATAGCATCAAATGGCCAAAAAAGAAAAAAAAAATCAAAATATTTTTCTGTCACATGCTGTCATACATTGTCAGGGAACCTTGTGCTGTAGCTGCTATGAAGTTGAATCTGATTAAAGGATCAGCAAACAAGGCAGGTTGAGGGGAATTTGATCTCATCATTGCTATGCCTGGAAATACCTGTCATCTTCTAGGTTGTCCTGCACTGTGACACTCTTTCTTATCCAGTTTGCCAATGGACATTCGTGGTGACATTCTCTGCAAGCAAAAAAGGGGAAAATAAAAAAGAAAAAGAAGGATTTGAACCATTCCAATCTTATTTTCAAGTTCTGTATTTTTATTCCTCTGAGATCAAGTCTAAACATAAATACCAATTATCAGAGCTACAGACAAATGAATAATTTGTTGTAAAACAATCCCGCTTTATTCAAATGAGGGTAGAGGTGAAATTAGAGCTACGCAGGATATTATGTTAAAAAGCACACACACACAAAAAGAAAACAAAATGTCTAATTTTAACATAGTGTTGTTATCTGTGATTAATGATTTCCGTGGGTGTATAACTCTTATGCAAAAATGCCATGTAATCATGTACATATTTGATTAAATAGCTTAATTTGTGTTCATTTAAAAAAAAATAAAATAAAGCCAAATAAGCTAGATAATGAGTGGGCGTGTTGTAGGAAAAGCAGATGGGATTTGAGGCACTAGCTGTGTTCAAAGGAAGCCACCAATTTCACTTCAAGAATATTTGCGTATGAAAGCTGATATTTTCTAGAAACATTCATGAGTAGAACACAGAGGGAAATTTTGCCAAATTCTGCTGTTTTTAATGAAGGCACGCGGGGGAAAAAAAGTTCAGCTGAGCCCAGTTAAATTCCCACTCCATAGAAGAGCGTCTTTATTTATTTATTTTTCTATATTTACTGGGAATGTTTTCTTTCTCTGAGTCAATTATACCTAAAGCATCCTTTTGTTTACTTCTGAGCCTCTGACAACAACCTCTCCTTTCCTTGCCTTCACCTGTGGAATTAAATACTTATTTTTCATCACACAACAAAAAGACACCTCCCCAGACTGGAAATAATGGGATTCTTTTGTGGTAAAGCTGTGTAAATCACAGCGTCAAATGAATGGACAAAGCTTTAATGGGGCTAATAAACACATCCCTCTGTATTGAGCAAGGGGACTTTTTATGAAAATGATCAAATAAAGTAATAAAAAAGAAGGGGCTTCCCCTCTGGGTTTATGAGCTCTCTTGTTACACATCATGTATGACACACTGACTGGCAGAATATATGATGGACTGTCATACATTGCAGAATGACTTCAATTAGGATGATAAGATGACAAGTTCCCATAGTTCATATCTGGGTTGGCTGTGGGTTTTTTTCNTGGACTGTCATACATTGCAGAATGACTTCAATTAGGATGATAAGATGACAAGTTCCCATAGTTCATATCTGGGTTGGCTGTGGGTTTTTGACCTCTTTCTTTCTAATGTTTGATATGAAATTTAAAGGGCCGGTGGAGGTCGTAGGAGACAAAATACGACTTATGTCAGGGGAGGGAGAGGAAGGCCGCTTGTTTCTTTGTTTGCTCTTATATCCATGGGTAGGATCCTGCAATTCAGCCTCTGACTCACTATTGAAAATAATTAATGCCAACAGTTCAACCCACACTCACAACTCCAGAATTATAAACCAACACGTACAGCCTGCCACTCAAAACTGACTGCAAAAACCTACCCCAAAAACCTACCAGCAAATCTGGAGGCACATCAGACGAGGTGACACATGATCCAACATCCATGAGTGTCATTTACTTGCTTTATACTGACCAGTCCTTCACATGGGATCACAGGGAAATACCTTTATTTCCACAGGAAACAGACTGACTTCGGGCCCATAAAGACACACTGGAAGAAGCAGAAGGCTGAGATAATTTGCACTTCTGGGACTGTCCAGCTAAAACCTTGGTTTGAATCTCTCTATCTGGCTGAGACAGGTAGAAAACTTTAACTTGAAGAAGGAGTTGTGCCCGAGATGGATGGTGAGGCAGTCCTGTCAGCACTTTGAACCTTAGAGAAAAAAAAAAAAGAGGTACAAATTAAGAAGTACTTAGAATTTACTGATGGTTTTGAGGGTCTGAAAAACTTCACATGTTAAAAAATAACACTCCAAAAATAACAGTGCACAAGCCCTTGTTTTAGGGCTATTTTAGAGTTCTTTAAAGGACTATGTTCCAATGGTCATCAAGAGCAAATATTGCTCTTGTAAGACCTACACATGATAGTACTGGGTCAGGCTCAATCTCAGACTGCTTCTTGTGTGGCAGCTGTAAAACAGACAGAATGAAGATGGAAAGCTATTCATCCTCTGCAGGGCTAAGCAGGCTCCCTGCTAGTGCTGATCCTGGAGACCATCAGCTCCCTGACCCCAGGGATGCTCCCTGGCTGGACAGCATCTCCTCACCCACTCAGAATCTGACCCAGGCATTTTACATGGTCGCATGGTTTGAAGCAGCCCACAAACCTGGAAAAGGGAAATTCTTTCCAATGGAAGATCACATATTTTCCAGGTGGTCTATTCTGCGGATTCAGCGTTATTGCAAAGGATTTGCTTTCAAGACAAAAAATTGCTTGTGTACAAGTCTCAAAAGCAAATCAGCAAGTGGAAGGAGTGGGATAATGGAGGCACTTATCTCTGAACAAAGTCACAAGTTTGATTTGCATAGATCCTGGCAGGAATGACTCTGACTTTGAAGAATGGCACATGTCATGGTACGGCTGCAGCAAAGAATGTAACTCAAACACAATGGAAAAGAAAAGCCTCACTAGATAGAAACTGAATAGCAAAACTCACTTCACTTCTCCTTAGCTCTGAAAAGCCACAGATATCAGCAGGTTCCAGGAAGAATTTCGTGGGCATCTATTCCTTGGGATAAATCGAGGTCTAAATCTGGACTAATGTGCACAGAAGCTCCTGTTGAAGGAAAAAGAGAAAGGAAAAAAGAGAAGAATAAAGGGGGAAAATTCAGCTGAGTTTAATCTGAAGAGTGTATCCATCACCAAAAATGATACAAATCAGCTATTACTGGATCATGCAAAGGCAACTCCACTACCTGTGATCCTTCCTTCGCTTTCTAAACCTCTTTTCAGCCCAGCCTAATGAATTGTCAGAACTGTCAGACAGCTCCAAGGAATGACAAATGTCTATGATTTGCTGCTGCTACTTTGCTGAAAACACCTGATGTATATAGTCCTGAAATCCTCTGTTTTTTATTAAAGGCAAGTGTAAACTGAAGGAATTGGTGTACATGCAGAGTTTTTTTTTTCCTTTTACATAAATGGAGCTTAATGAGAAGAATATGCTAAAACAAAGTTCAGGTTGAATATTAAAGTACTCCTAAATCAGGAAATGTCAAAAAATAAGGCAGAAAATACAACCTCAACCGTGGCCCATTTTGAACATTTTACAATCCCGTATTTAGTTATGTTATTTAATATTGTATATACTAATTCTCTGTGACTTGATATAAAACTTGCAATGATATATCTCCATACTTGCATGATGTTTTCCTAATCAGAATTATAGATAATACAACACAAAGCATTCTAACTCCACAAAGAAATTGTTTGACACACAATAAGATCAGTCAAATAATTAATCTGACAAATATCAGAGTTTGAGTTATACAGGCTCCAAACATTTATTAACTTGCAGCCAGATTCTGTGAACATTTGTCATTGACTTAAATGGGTCTAAGATTTCACTTCTTGACGAGTGACAGGCCCTGATGGGTATTTAGTCATTTCTGCTATACCAGATTGGCACTGTACTTAATACATTTGCTAATTCTGTCATAGAACTTACTCTCTATAACATTCCCCTGCATCTTCCCTAAAGAAACTCTTGTGAATCTGTCCCTTCAATAACACATACAGAAAAAACATAGTTTTGAAAAACAGACAGTACGAGTCTTGCCTAATTAGTCACTTGTCCAGCACTGTAATGTGTTTAGAAAAGGCTTCAATTGACTGGGAGAATAATTTTTGCTGCTTCAATGCTCGTTGGATGATATTTTCACAACAATCACTTTGTTAGTATGATTTTATGAGGAAAAGAGAGAGACACAATCATGGTACTATCCTTGAAGGTAACAGACACTGAGAGGCTGATCTGAGTAAGGTTGCGAGTGTCACAAATTGTGTTTCTCAGCTGAAAGATTGGAGACAAAACACTGAGGTTGTAGAAAGCTGAACCAACTGTGTAGGAACCAAGCAGAGCTGATCCTTCCTCTCACTGTCACAGGGTGAGGTTTACTGTCACAGACTGAGCTGCCTGGGAATACAGTCCAGATTCAAAACACTGCTAAAAGTAGGAACCTTAATCAGAACCATGAGGATATATTTCTTGTAGACCACCTCATTTCCACACTGGGAAGACAAAATAACACTGTTGTAGATCAAAAGGCACTGCCAACCACTCCCCTGCAAGTGTGCAGTGATCTCCATGAATGGTAGAGCCAAGGGTGATGCTTCAAAGATAAAAAATGAGTTTGAGCTAGGTCTTGATGTTTTATCAACTTCATTAATGCTTTAGGCTCTCTGCAAGCCGAGAGCATCCTCAAGTCTTATTTCCCAATGAATCAGGCCTAGTCCAAAAAGAAAATACTTGCCCAGCCCTTGTAAGTCTAATTAAAGGGAGGGCTGGGAGAAACAACACAAAAAAAGCCTACAAAATTTAAATTGATTAATTGACTCACATGAAAGGCT
Organism: Pachycephala philippinensis; assembly: GCA_013397055.1. NCBI lineage: Eukaryota > Metazoa > Chordata > Aves > Passeriformes > Pachycephala > Pachycephala philippinensis. The sequence goes on from VWZT01008709.1 coordinate 675,368, forward strand.
GTAAAATGGAAGGCCCCTGTGCTGTGTGTCTTATAATAAAGCTCCCCTGGCACACACTTGCACAGCTGCTACCTTGGTGTGGATGTCTGCAGATGATACAACATTGTCATCTCTCTGGATATCATCCCAATGAACATATTCCTCCTCAAAGCACTCCTGTGAGTGTTCCTGTTTTACAGATAGGGAACTGAGGCACAGAGAATACAGCTAATGACCTCCAAGGCATCGGTTTGCTGGCACCTATCGAAGTCCAGAGCAACCAAGCCTCTAAACGGGGGTCAAACACTGGAGAATTTCATCTAGGAGGCTTTGCCCTCGGTGGTCAGTTCCAATTAATCAGGGCACGGAAAACAGGGCCCCACATATTAAGTGACTGTCTAAATACTGGCATCCTGCCTCCTCTCCCTTGTGAACAGACGTGGGTTTGGGCCAAGCCTGCCTCAGTGAAGGTATTGGGTTGTCATCCCCTGTGCTGTCACGTCAAAGCACGTTGATGGGAATGTCTGAGGATCTCCCAGGGCATCAGTGCTGCTGGATAACAAAGGGGGGCTGGTGCTTTCTCAGCAATCAGAGCTGAGCTCCCAAAAGCAGCCTCAGCAAAGGGCAGGAGGAAGCTCTGAAATACTGCTGGTCCCATGGATGCACTGCAAATGAAGATGTGTATACCCAGGCAGGAGGAATAATGAGAAATGTATGCCAAAGAGATTACTGGGTTTCTCTGTTAGATTAACTCCAGTTTGACAGTGGTTGGGTTTGGGAAATCCTCTATGATTTAAGAATAAGAATTCTTCTCTAAGTGGCCTAAAACTCACTGCTATATCATCGCTTGCTGTTGTCAAATAAATAATCATGCGAAATCAGCTGCAGAGAAAAGTCTGCTGTAGAAGAGAGTTCATGCATGACATATGATATATCTTTTCACGGGGACAGATACATCTTTCTTACAGCCAGCATGCAGCTTCCTTGACTGCACCTTCCCTCCCATCCAAATCACCTCAAATAAATGTGAGTTCTGCTGTGTTCACAGTAATTCCTTCATTTTTAAACACATAATGGAAATGTATAACTAGTCCTCATAAAAATTTATATCTCAATTCGTCCCTTTAATTTATAACAGGCCCTCCAGGCAGTTATTATTCAAACATTAATAAAATGCCTATGGATCACCAAAAGCATCAATTTTCAGATTCACCTCCCCTCCTATTTGTACATATATAAAGCCAGATTAGAGTTAATGCCACTTCTGTGTCTAACAACAATTACGCCTTTAATAAGATAGGAACAAATGATATATTATCTTAATCATGTTAGGAATTTGAGTTCTTTCCATGAAACAAAGTTGAATTTTTTATGCCCTTTGTGACAATTGTTACTTAACAGCCTATGTGTTTGGATATTGCAGTTTATGCAAATGTTCATGTTCTATAAATTTTAGATTTATCTCCATTTATCATTCCACATGTTCTAATACACAGACATTATGGTTTAGCGTCTGACTCTGCACACAGTCTAAAATATGATTAGGATACCTTTCATTTATTTATAACATGGAAAAAAGGGTGGGGGGCGGGGGGAATAGCTGCTGTAGAGGCAAGATCCTCCACTTCCATAAAACCATGTACTGTGCAGAGCTGCAAAAACCATCTTAGAATTTGGTCTTTCATTTACTAACAGCTGAATTTCAAAGGATTGAGGTTTCTAAGGGAACTCTTCATTCTGTGCTCTAAAATCAGTCAAAAGTTCATTGTATATCACACTTTAACAACTCTTACTCAGGAGAGTAATTATGGCTAATATGAGCTCTCCCATAGAGAGACGAGGAGACAACTCGTATGCACAACTGTTTTTGGATTGAAGCCATTTAAGAGGATCATTAGGATCATAAAGATTTGTAGGAAAGAAAACCCTGGGATTTTTCATTTTTCTGCTGGGAAATTTAAAGCTTCTTGAATTTGGAGAAGAGAGTAAGAAAAGTAGATCCTAGGCCATAGTTTCATTCTGCAAAAATCACTGTGGTTGGATTGACCTCAAAGAAACAATAGCAAATTAGGTAATCTGAGAAGCTGGACATGTCTTTTGCATAGACATGAAAAAAAAATAAAAAAAGAAAATGCAAAAAAAGAAACCCCCCCAAAAACTAACTGCAAAACCCCACGCCAATCTGAGGTCTAAAGGAGGTTAAATTCACTCTTGGACTTCATTCACAGGAACTCGCAGTGATGTTTTGAGTGGGTGCTGAGCTAAGGGGCAACTACCAGGAGTGGAGGTGTTGTTGTGGTTTATTTACACCAGCACTGTGAACGGGCAGGAATTCAGCTCTACCACCTTGCCCTCAGGATGGAATCTGTGTTGCACCCAGGCTTTAGCTGCCCAGGGCATCTGTCTCCTTTAGAGAGCTCACAGCATTGATCTGGAGGGTTTTATTGCTGTGTCTCCCACCCCTGCCAGCGGGAAGTTCCCGCTCATTCACCGAGGTGTCCCTGCATTTCCCAGGCAGTGTGGAAAACGCTGATGAAGACCCAGGGAGGGACCAAAACTAAAGTGAACCCCATTAAGACAGGAGCTGCCTTCCCGTGTGTTTCATTATTAATACTGAGTTCAATTACTCTGATTTCTTCTGTTGATGAATTAGTAGCACCAGAATCAAGTCCCTGGCTGATACCCATTTGTCTTTGCTTATAAGGGCTAATGTGATCCTGTTCCTTTAAAATCAAACTCCTGCTTCAGTCACTTTACATCTTTGCAACACTAACTGTCTTTTCACTAATTGGTTCTGTGTAAATGAAACAAGCTGAAAAACACTGTGGCACCAATAAATATTAATAAGTTATTGTTTGTTTTCTTTACCTTGCTTATGAATTCATACAAAGACAGTGCTAAGACATTAACTCCAGTCTATTAATTGCCACCTGATAATTGCCACCTGATACTTTTCTCCTGGATAATTAGGTACCCATTAGTTCTAATCAAGTAGTTACTTAATTATTGCAGTAATTAGTCTAATGGACTAGCAAATTGAAGCTTTATCACTTTTGGATACTTAATGTTCCTGACAGAGTACTTCACAAGTGTCAGGGTTCCTGATTCAGCAACCTGCCATCGATGAACCCCCTGCTGCCATCTCCACCCCACCCACGCTGCTCCCCGGACACACACAACACAACTTGGGTGTGTGAAGCCAGAGGCAACATAAATTTGAGCCCCTGTTCCTTCTCATTCCCCTTCCCACCCCTGCCAATGCCTCTCTTCCTGTGCTCTCACTGCTCAGCTCATTCCACGCCAAAAGAACTTTGTTGGGAAATTAAATAACATCTTGGCATGGAGATCACATGCATTAGGCTGTACAGCAGCGTGAGTCAAAGAAAGGAGCTAATGTTGGCAGGTGTGGGAAGAAAAAAGCAACTGTGAGGGGAGAAATAATAAGGAGTGTTCATGAATACTCATATACAGCCCTGCTTGGAAAGGGAAAGGGAGAGGAGCAAAGCAGACTGGTGGTAAATGAAGGCATGGCTCCAAGGTCTGGGACTGGTAAGAGGTCTCTCTTTCATCTCCAGATTGGAGGTGCTAATCTAACAGAGATTTTTAGTGAACAAAAAATATGGAAAGTCTTTTTTTTCTGCCCATGGCCTCTGTATCACAGAGCTGGTGGACAAGAGGCCATTTCTCTGCCCCACGGTTTTATAGTTAATATCACACTTAATTCTAACTAGGCTCTCAATCCCACAGTTCTGCAATATTCCACTGAGAAATGCCATCCTCACCCCTGTACTCTGCCCATGTCCTCATCCAAGCTTCATCCTTGTGCACTGTGCTTGCTTTTGGATACTGTGTTTGAGATGGATGTAGCATGCACAGACATTTAGAAGCATTAAACATGAATTTATCTCTCCCACTGATCATCTGATGCAGACTCTCTCCTGTTTCTTCATGTCAGATTTGTATCAGAATTGATCATCAAACCCTTTGGCAAGTGTCATCTGCCCCAGACGCTGCAATGTGTAACATATAAGCATTCATTGTACTGGGACGGGGGAAAAAAAAGATTGATCCTGACCAGAAATAAAGAGGCTAATTCCATTCAATAAATGCTTGACAACTTGCTAATGATTAAACTACTTCACATATGTGGTAAGATTATGTATTCTGAAATAGATGTATTTATCTCTCTTGATCAGATAGCTCATGTTTCCATTGCTGCTAACAGTGGAGCACTGGCTCAGATATTACCCAGAGAAACAGGCTCTGGAACATGCCCTGGGTGGGTCCTGCTGGAGCCTGCTGGGTTTCCAAACAGCCAAGTACCTGGGTCTGTTTTTTATGGATAGCAAGGTACAGCCTGGTGGCACTGAGGAGAAATTAGTGGTGCTCACCTGGGTTTTGACCTACTATGGAACTGGAACAAGGGCAAGTTGTGGGTCAGATGTCTCTTACGTGTCAAAAGCTGTGTAATTTATAATTTAGGTTACCACACTGAGACCAGAGTCCCCTAGTCTACCATTTAATGCACACTCATAGACCAAATTAAACCCCACAACCTAGAATCCTCACAAAGTATGGAATTTATTTTACTTACTGACCTATCCTCGGTGTGTTCATATTATCAGAGCTGACAAGCCAACAGTTTTCAGGGGAAACAAGTAATTTAGTAACTTCATCCCTCCTAATTCTTCTCACTGCATGAAAAGCAGTGTCCTTTTACAGTTGCTTTGCATTCTTAACCAAAATATGATAGACCATGACAGAGAGGTCACTGGCTCTTGAGTTTTCTGCCACAGCTCCACATGCATCCATCACAACCAGCTGGGGATGTCATTTCTTTTGAAGTTTCTCTTGAGGTAACAGTCAATAAAACTTCATGCTGCTACTGGAAAATCCTGCCACAAAACCGCTTAAACACCTGTGTGGGGCCACTGAGCAATAACAATCCCATGCACTGAAAGCAAAATTAGGCAAAGCATATTTGGCCCATTAAGAAAACATATTGCTTGAAATTACGGTGCCCCAGGATGCCTAGTTCTTGCTTATGGTGCTGGATACAGAGGAGAGGGCTCCCAGCCCTGTTCAGCATGGGACCCGTATTGACCTGATTTCAAATGTCTGAGAACACTGTCTCTGTCAAATAAATCTGGCAGAGAAGGTTTTGGTGGTGAGAAACAGCAACATCCTTGTCCATCAACAGCCCCAAGTTGTAACTGATGCTAAAAAATAAGCAAAGCCATGCGAGGAAGGCAGAAAACCTTGGAAAATCAGTGATGCTGGATCCATCTGGGCTTCTGAGTACTGCAAGCACCCAAGACCATACATGTATCCCTCAGCAAGCAGCTGAGAGCTGGGAAACACTGACAGCCTCATCTGATTCCCCCAAATTACTTGGGCTTCTCTGTCCCACTGGAAACAAACTTGGTGCAGAGCCACTTCCCCATGAGTTCTCCCCAGTGCACGAGCTGGCACTCGAGGGACAAAGGGGCAGCAGGCTGGGGGGACCATCACAAAGGTATCACCCAAACTCTGCCAGCTCCAAGAACAGAGACTGTCTGTCTCCAGCACTATCGATCCTGCACAAGCACTAAATTCATTTTAAGGATGGTGAGAGACAGCGAGTAAACCATACGTGACAGATGTTAGTCACGTTGCTTAATGTACTACTCGGAGGTGTTCAGATGCTCTCGTGATGAGGGTGCAAATAAAATCAAGGCAGAATACAGTGAAACAGGCTAAGAAAGGATTTTTAGTTTTGGAAAGCTAAAAAAGGGATTTTTTAGCTTGGGGGGGAGTAAATATCGTATTTTTCCCTCTGGATCTGACATCATCGATTTTCCCTCTGGATCTGACTTTGAAGCAGACTTTTAGAATTCTTCAGAAATTACACTGCAGCCAGCAAATTAGAAGACAAACTGAGAATACCATTTATGTTGAAAAAACCAGGAAAAACCGTCCAATGATTATTGAGAGAGATGCAGAACTCATCAAGGCAAAATTGTTCGGAAATCTTATGAAAGAGAAAGAACCCCTAAAACAACAAAGCAAGATTTTTTGTACCCTTTCCCCACTTCTCTCTGTGCTGTTTCCAGCACTTCAGTTCACAGGCTCAGTTGCAATCAATTTTAGCTTGTAACAATTCAGCAGTTTAAGATCTCCATAACAGTTTAGACCACCGCTGTTCAATGGGCTGCACTGCTTTTGGAAAAGCCTGCGAGTCATGCTGGGGAGGAGTGCAAGTGCAAAGGGAAGGAAGAATCAGGGAGACAAGCTGCTTCCAATTTGTCTATCCCAAATCTAAGATCTTTTTATGGAGTGTGGGTTATTATTGGAAAGATCCTAGTCTTCACCTCTTTGCGGAGCTCTCTGAGTGCTTGCTTCCTTTATGTGTTTTGCCATTTTCTTGCTTGGAATACATGGAACAAATGCCAGCCCACAGGATACAGGGGATAAGGCAAGATCAAAGGCAACCATTCAGCTTTCTGCCACTGAATAAAGCAGGGCTGTTTGCCTGTATAGGAAAGTCAGTAGCAAAGTGCCTGCAGGGTGACCACTAAGTGATTCCTCATGAGAACCTCAGGTGAACACCAAATGCAAAACACCTTTCACAAAGGTAATAGGGATTTTATTTAAGAGAGGCACCCTAAAATATTAGTGAGGGGTGGCTGTCATGGTCAGTCGGGGCCTTGCTCCCTTCTCCTGATGGCCACTAGCAGTCACATCCCAGGAAGAGCTTGGCACCCAAGCAATTCAGTGGCAAAATGACACTCAAAAAGCAGTGGCCACAAGCAGAATCTGAGGAAAGCAGAGTGATTAATTACTTTGGAAAGACACCCTAAGCCATAATTTCATCCAAGCCATAATTTCATCCTTCTGGCCATAACCAGGCAGGGAGCTGGGAGCAGCAGCATGAGCAGCAAGGATACAAAAAGCACAGCCATCCCAATCTGAACCAGCCCCTCAGAAACAGTCTGGGGGTGTTGGATGGCCTCTCACTTGTCCTCTTGGAGCAGCAAGTTACCTGCTTTCCTGTTGCCCCTGCTCTCCTTATTTACATCATTCCAGTGTAGCATTGAGATGGTCTGAGGGCACCAGTAAAGACAGAGGAGGACTGATCACTCTGAAATTTGGCTATATGGGTGGTTGAACCCCTGGATTTGGGGATCTTTGCTTTTTGTTGTGTTTTGGAGGTTTTTTACAGGTTGTTCTCAGCTGCCTGTCAGACGGGGCCATGGTGAAACCCAACATCTTGCAGAGACATAAAATGGAAAACAGGCAACTCATCAGAAAAGTAGCAGCTGTTTTACACCATCACTAAACAAAATCATCATACACTAAAAACTAGATTTAGCAGTTTAAAAGAGCTACTAACGCAAAATTAGCTGGAGACAACAGCGTGGTTTTGTAACTGACAGCGCTTCACTCCAACGCCCTAATTCATGCAAAAACAACTTAGGAAACATTAAACGGCTGATGCTTTTGGAAAGGGGAAGAGCATCCACTTTCAATGGCTGCTTAGGAAGAACATGCAGATTTATTACATCATCTTTTTTCCTTTTACAAATTTTAAATAAGAATTGTGTCAAAACTGCCACCTCTTAAATAACAACGATGCTATAGTCCTCCTGACAGAGGGAGATACCAGCTTTTATTGGCAAGTCATTTGTATTTATGGCAGGCTGAAAGCCAGTAAAAAGGTTGTGCAGAACTTTAACGGTGAATGAGATGGAATAAGAAGGCCTTGAGCACTTTGGATCATCAAATACTCCAATAACTGGATATGGCTGTTCATACAACCATAAATTCATACACATAGAGAGGATATAAAGACACAATTGCCATATGAATGGACTTTCTTTTGCCTTCTGGAAGCTCATATGTGTGTGTGATCTGTGCTAGATGCAGGTGCAACACAAGCTTTCCTTTGGCCCAGCTGTGTTTCCCATTGAGGATGAAAATTTCCTTGTGTCATAGAAATATCCTGCCCATAACCAACACATTTAATGAGAGTTAGAAATCTGCCTGGCAAGAGATTCAGCTGATCACTCTACTACCAAAGGATATGTGGCTTGTCCGGAGGTCTGTCATCTTGTAACAGTGACGGGGTGAGTCCTGATTGCTCGGGACTAGATTTAATTTGTCCATACAATTACTAAGATAAGAACTTGGTTTATTTTCCCATGAGGTAGCTGCCCTGCTCTGGCTGAGGTGCTTCTGTATCTCCCATATTGTCAAGTCCCTTCATCTGTGTGATCTGACCCTGCCTGTCTTAGGGGATTCTCCCATCAAGTCCCATCAAAATCCTGCCTGAGGGAAGAATTCAGGGCTGGATACAGACTGAAAAAGGAATAAAGTTTTAGCCGAGGTCTGGCTATTTGTTCTGTGCAGACAAATTGTGGCCCTGAAGAAGTCTTTTGTTTCCTAAAAAATTGTGAGGGTGGGAGAATAAAAAATGCCCTGTACTTCAAGGGTATTTTTATTTAGATCCTACTCTTCAAAAGACTATATATAGCAGTAGGAGTCTAGTTGCAATCTAAAGTTTGAAAAGTTGCAGACTCTTGCAGACAGTCTGATGGATCTAAATTTTTCAGCTAAACAACATCTATGCTCTTGACCTGAGACCTAGATTTCACATTTCAGGAATTAAATGAGCATCATTTTCTAAAAGACATTAGACCAAGGCTGGGCTATCCAAAGGATGGCTTCGCGATTTAGATGAAGATGTTGTCATGTCAAGGAGACTTAAAACCTGACATATCTTTTTTCTGTTGAAAAGCCAGACCCAGTTTGTTATACCACATTGTAGCTTCTTATGTGCAGGAGACAAAGGAAAAGTGGAGGTTGTTCTGCATTTAACGCCTCTCACAGGATTGTCTGCAGTAACAGGGCATAGAGCTCAGTGCCCCAGATGATCTGGCCTTGCCTTATATTACTCTGTTCCAAATTTATCCTAAGACTGTGCCAAAAACCTGCCAAAATATAAAGGAAATATTTGTGACCTCTGCCAAACTGTGAATCTTCTGGGTCTGAGAGACCTCATGCTTTGATTAGACTGAAGGAGTTGAGCCTGAAGAAAGGGGAGTGGGAAAGGAAAGGAAAGGTATTCCTTACATGATGCTGCAGAATTCAGGTGTGTGTCTGAGGGCTCATCCTCCTTCCATTCAGAAATCCTGTTTTTCTCAGGAAGGTGTTCAACCTGCTTTAAAAAAAAGAAAAAAAAAATTAAAACAAAAATAAATTGTGATGCCGGCAAGCAAAGGAGATATTTCTCCCTTGAAATTGCTGTATTCAACCTCAAGGAATTGGAGCCCTCACTCTTCCTTGTCTGCAAACAGAAAAACTCAGCTTGTGGCTCACAGGTACGTCCCAAAGTGGGATCTTCTGGGATCTGGGCAGCCCCTACAGCCACCCAGAAATGCCACTGCTGCAGCCCTGGGGGCGTGGAGAGAAAGCCTCCTGGCAAGCAAGGCACAGAGCCAGAGGAGAGATTGACTGATCTTGTTTCAGATCAGATGGATGGCTCTAAGTGACCTGTAAAGACACTCCCTGAGCCCTGAGCCACAGCATTAAGAGCCAAGACACCACTAGCACGTCTGAAGTAGTTATTAGTGGCTGAAGTAGCACTTGTCAACTGCAACTTCAGTTTCAAGTAATAGTTTAACAGCATCAACTAGAAGAAAGGTTATATCTCAGTGTGTGTGGTGTGCTGCTGACACTTAAAGGAAATAATTGGTAGACTTAGAGCAGGGGCAGGTGCCAGTGGTAGAACAGGGGAGGAGGTTGGGTACTCAAAACAAAATTTCAACAATATCATGTGATACAAGAGCCGGGAATCCATCCTAAGCCCTGGCATAAAAAGTATGAGGAAGCTGTAACCCAACCTGTGGAAAGAGCTCTGCTCTCCCGACGTGAGCTGGGTTGCTGTGATTTCTAAAGACTCATCTACAGTTGCAGTTTGTAGCCCTGTCCTAACAAGAGGAAAAAAACATGTTGCCCCTTGAAGTTGTTGGCCAGCCTTTTGGAAAGCACATGTAATGTAATCTCCAGCTGATTTTTGGCTTCAGGACAGCCCAAGAGAGATTATGTGTGTGTGTGTGTGTGTGTGTGTGCGTGTGTGTGTGTGTGTGTATTCATGGGTACCGTGAAGAAGGCAGGAAATAATCTGGAATGAAGTGCAGAGTCTCATTTTACCTGGACTTGGGCTGTGTGATGCTAAAATAGAGGAATTAGCATGCAAATCCAGCAGTCCCCTGGCTGTCATCACCTCCCAATTAGCTGCATTTGGTTTTGGTGGGCGCTGAAGGATTGTGTCAGCAGGTGAGGTGGGATGTCTGAAGGGTGCTCTGGCTGCCACGGGCAGCAGGGTGCTGTGTGTGTGCATGTTTTTCCCCTCTGCTGGTGGCTGGAATGATGCTGGCCTGCCAAAATAAAAGCACTGCTGTCACTTACTGGCCAGAGGAACTGATTCTGGTCGTGGTGACCCTCCATTTCTGCAAACATTAGTGTAACAACCACAGAACCATAGAATATCCTTAGTGGGAAGGAACCCACAGGGATCATCGAAGTCCAACTCCTATTTGATCCACCAGTTATCAAGGTGGAAGCATGGGTGTCTCAAACACATAGTTTGGAACAGTCTTTCTGGTTCTTGTCCCATTCTGCTCCCCTACTGCCATCTCATAACCATTTTCTAATTTATATTATTGATTACCAGCATTGCACGAGTCCTCCTCACCGAAGTTAGGGAGCTGCTGTGCTTGGTGCTGTAGAAATATAAAATATTGCTCTCGCCCCAGGAAATGTTCAGACAAAACCAAGGGAAGAGGAGCCGGAAAAAGAGCAGGGGAAATAGCAGGAGAACATGAACCAGCATAAAATGCAGCTGCATCCAGGGAAGAGAAGAGTTTTGCAGGCTTCTCGCTGTCATAAGGAAGCAGTGTGTCTGTTCTAGCCAGCGAACCTGGAAGGGTGGACGGGATTCTGGCTCCTTGGCATCCCCTCTGACCTTCTGACTGTGACCAGCAGTGTTTCATCAGACCAAGCTAAAGAGTGAGGCAGAAGAGTGTCTTCAAAGCAAAGAATAGCTTGCACTTGTTGAAACAGAAGAACTCTCATGGACAAATATCCTCTTTTCCAAGAAGGAAGCCAAAGCAGCAACACATTGGTCACACTGATAAGCTGGAGAAATTACATTTACAGAGTAATTTGGAAAAATGTATGTGTGATTCAATTTGTCCAGAAAAATAAAGAATGTTTCCACAGATAAAATCCAAGTAATTCTAAACCTCTGTAAGAGTTTCAGTTGTGTGGAGCACCAGAAAATTCAGCATCTTTTCTATTTGTTATAACTAAATCTCAGAAGGATATAGACACATTCTCTAGGTAATAAATTAGAGGGAGGTGAGCCAGTTGAAAAAATTTACATTTGAAGCCTTAGTAACAAATATGAGCTCCAGGTCATGATAGGAAAAAAAAAGAGAGAGGCAAAGGGGCAAGATTTTGTGACGAGGAAACTGGAAATTCATGGCTAGCTTAAGATGACGGCTCACCATGAGTGAGTAAAAGTCAAAGGCACTGCATGAAATTTCAGTTTTGGACAAAAAGAAACAAGTCCAGAGAAGATTTGTGAGTCATTGTCAGAGCAGTGATGCTTGAGTTTGGATATGCAGGTAAGTTTGCCAAGAGAAAGGTATGGGAGCAGAATGGAAGAGAGGAAGGATTTATATTTGTGAAGGCAACATAAAATTGGAGGGTGGGGAGATGATGAAGAGCCTGCAGTCAACGAGACCAGCATCAATAGAAGACTGAGACCTGGGTGCTCAGAAGAACAGATTTCAAAAAGTAAACAATAATGCCAAAAATTGCTGATGGGTCAAGAGGCTGCAGCTGGCAAACTGCTGTCAAGTTCTGCCTGAAAAATACAGAAAGGTTTTGTTGAGAGCAATTTCAGTGGGATGTACACAGGACAAAGAAGGTGGAGAAATCACATTTAATGAGCCTAGATAGGAAAGGGGGCAGGGTTTCCAGAGAGGCAAACAGAGACAGAGAGAAATGCTTTCAAACCGAATAGAGCATTGTATTAATGAGAGCTGGAGAACACAGAAGAGTGAAAGGTTCAGTAGCATGAGAAATGGAATGAGAGTGGAAACTAAAGATCAAGAGATAAAATTAAACTTCTGGGTTATAAGGGTAAGAAAAGAAGAAAAATGTTTGTGGCTGTGATGGGAAAGGCAGAAAGAAGGGGAAAACAACCTGATTCATTTTTCTCTTCAGAAAAAATAATTGCGAGCCTGTACACTACTGTAAACAAAGAGAAAAAGGGGAAACTTGAGGAAGAAGTAAAACATGCATTTGGAAGAAGATGTGAAAGATGAGGACCAGGGGCTGGAAGAGAAGAAAAGAGAGGGCATCACCAGGAGAGAGGAGGCAGATAACTCAGATGTGGAGGAGAAAGTGAAGATGGAGTGGGCCTGATAACTGTACCAGTGGAGGGCCAGGATGGGAGAAACCCGAGGAAAGGCAGCAGAATAGATTCCAGATCCAACTTGACCTGCAAAAAGATCATTGAATTTGTTCCAAGAGCAAGGAACAGTGAGAGAAAAAATTAAGCTACTGTTAATAGCAATATAGTATTTAATTGTAACAAGAATACCGATGCTACTCTGAGCTGTACACATCTGTTTCTGTTGGGTTGGATAGTCTTAAAAGAGAACATGCCAAAAAACCTTAAAAGAGCTCTGCCACCTTTGACACCTACCCCAAATCAGGCCTGCATATCCACCCCGTGTCTCACTGAGACTGAGAGCTTCTGTCCTTGAAATGCTAAGCTCATTATCTGGTAGGTGTGGACAGTCTTGTGTATCACAGAGCCAGGAAGAAATTCGACATCAGCATGTCACAGGGAGGGGGGAAAAACCCAATTCCTGAGAAATGTTGAGAGCGTGTGTATTTTCGGCAGAGGATAGCAGCCAGACATGTCAGCTGATAGCATCCATAGAGCTAGAAGACTGAAAATGAACTGCAGCACAACAAACAGAGATTTCACAACTGAAAGAGGCACGCTGACATTTATATTAGCTCCGTTTGACATGACCTGATGAGCTGGGCTTGGCTGGAGCAGAGGCTGTCACAGAGCCACCATCCACCCACTTCTGGTCCAGCCTTCCCCCTTCCCTGTGCCTTCCTCACCCTCCTGGAAAAAAAGGACATCCTACCCATCCTGGTGCTCTTTGCTGTGGGAAGGTCAGTTCCTGGGCCAAATGCTCAGCTAATGAGTGGAGGCAGTGCTTTTACTTTGTTCTGATTGAGGGGAGCTTGTGGCAGACCATGGCCACCAGTGCAAGTCAGGATGGCTTGACAAGCTCCGTCTAGAGAAGAAACGTGCTGGGGTCAGCAGATGTTGCCCTCCTCCAGGCTGTTCTGCACTGACCAGAGTGACTCCTTTGACCTTGGTGGAGTTACCTTGATTTACCTGAAGGAAACAGCAGAACACAGCCCGATAAATTCCGTCTGGTTTATGGCTTTGCGCGTGAGAGAAAGGGAAGTTCGGACCTGCAGTCCCCAGGGCTACTTTGGGGGCTGACTGTCAAGGTGTGTTTTTTATTGTGTGTACTGCTTGTCTGATGATAGGAACTAAATTGAGAAGAGGCTCATTTCTCACAGGCCACTGAGCAACCAGAATGTGCTAACTGTCATACGTAGGAAGCACTCAGGTGTCGGGATTGTCAAGAGAGAAAGTGCAGTGCTTTTTATTAACTGCAAGAGCAATCAGCTCTGTCTGGGTCTGCTCAGTCTTGTGGAAACACATAGTTCACACTGGGCAATGCTCAGAGGCTTAACACAGGTATCAACACTGTGCCTCCGGTAATAACTTCACATCTGAGCTGTTGCATTACAGAATGTTGCATAGTCACAACTGTACTTGTGGTGCTTGGTAGCCTGATCCCTTGAAGGCATTTGCTAAGCCTGAACAGGCTGAAAATTGCACGACTCAATTGCATATTTAAAATGGATTTTGCCTTGCCCTCTGAGGTCTTGTGTGGTGTACACAAAGGCTGCGTGCACCCCTCTGCCTGGCGTGGTGCCCTGCTCAGAGGCTGCCTGTGCTGCTCCATCCTCAGGTCTGAGCAAATGCAGCTGCTTCTAGGGCTTTGGAACAGAGAATACAGCCAGGTAGAGTGGAACCCTAAAAATTTCATGGCAGAGGGACCCCAAAAAGAAACAAGGGTGATGAATACCTAAAGTCAGACCTGAAGAGGCTTTGAGTAACCTGGTCTAGTTGGAGATGTCTCTCTGCCCATTGTCTGTCTGCTCATGGACTAGATGACCTTAAGTGTCCCTTCCAACCCAAACTATTCCCTGTTTCTGCGAAGATGATTTCAAGACACTCGTGGTCTTTTTTTCATCAAATTAAGTTCAGGTCCACTGAGTCCTTCCCTGGAGGATGTGAAAATACCCTCAGATTTCAAGGGGAATTCAATCTGATCTTGATTTGAATTTGGCTAACTTGATTTGAACTAAAATTGGGTTAGATTCAAACACAATTAAAAAAGAAAAAAATCAAATTACGGTTTTGAAAAGTGTTTCTAGCAGCAGCATCAGTGCCGTTTAATGGTGGCAAAAGTGTCAGATGTGGTCCAGGTTCCATTTGCATCCTGACACTGTGTCACTGCTGGACTCTGTGAAAGGAGCTCAGGGACTTTCTTTTCTCAGCTGGGATATCTCCAAACATGACCCAAAGCCACGATCACAAGCAGATCCCTGCAGCATGCATAGGAAAGAGGTCAAATATCCCTCAAATCCCTAAATTGCTTCCACACTGCCTAGAGCTTATCAGAAACAGTATAAAAGGTTCAATCTCTGACAAAGAGTCCCGACAGCCATAAAAGCTGCTACATCTCAGGAAGCACCAGAAGTGGGGGAAATCTCTAACCTGTTGCCTCAGCTGGGAGTTGTCTGCCTGAAGTGATGGGTCTATTACATTTCCCTAGCATAAAATCAGCTCACAATTAAATATATATGTGTGGGCAAAGTTCCAATCTGTTTACTTCCCCGCTCTACCCAGGGAGAGCCCTGAGAACAGCATTAAAACAAGAGGCCAGCTGGGCCAACAGAAATGTTCACGGCTGGCTGCAGTGCAGCACTTAGCTGCAAACACAGAAAATAGCCCACTACATCAGAGAGAGAAAAATGAAATACACGAGGCACGCTGCCACCACAGTGCTCGAGCAGCTCCCTCTTCACATGCTCAGGGGTGCTCAGCGTCCCTCTCTGGTTCCTCCAGGGTGCAATGCTGCCTCATGGTGCTCGGGGAGATGCCCAGCCCCAGAGCCATGCACGCCATCCCTCGGGTTGTGGGGTGGGCTGCACGTTTTGAGGACAAGCAAAGTGACACATCCTGTCACCAGAGCAGGGTGGGTCAGCTGTACAGCAGCCTGTGCCCTTAGCAGGTGCTTCAATGTCAAAGGTATTAAAGCTGGTTATTTTCAGCGCTGTGCCAAGTGCCGTGCAGGCTTGTTCCTCCCCTACCCCCATTCTAATTAAATTTATAGGCAGCAACTACAAGCTGGGTTAAGAGTGGAGCTGTCAAGTTAAGAGAGAAGCACCAGCACTGCAAAACCCTCCAGCTGGAAAGACAGAGTTTCTGATGGTTGCTGTATTTTCTGGAAATTATCTCTCCAGTCTCATCTCTCATGTATTTCCCCATATATCTCATCTCTCAGTCTCTCACATACCCAGGTGCATGCACACACACAGAGGCACGTGCCTACTCTCTGAGTTATGTGCTACAGTGCCTCGATTTGGTGGATTATCCCTGTCTTTACAGGAATATATACAATATAGCTGAGGGCTCTATCCTTCTGCCAGCTACAGCAGCGTAAGGCAGGCTGTTCCAGCAGTGAAAATGCCTCATTTAACCCTAGATACAGGCAATTCTGATTTTCAGTGGAGCTGGTGAGAACAGCAGGTTTGCAGCTCGCAACTCATGGTCCTGTGACTGCGTGGTGCAAAGTTGTCCCAGAGTTTGCACCTCATCCACCACCATAAGACTTGTTAGAAGAGTGCTGTGGGCATGTCCCGGATAAACTGGGACAATCTTGGTCACTGTTCCAAGATTAATTTCTCCAGCAAGGCAAAAAACTGAGGTCTTCACATGGTTTACAGTGAACATTTCCTACCACTTTCAGCTTTACATAAGACCATCCCTGCAGGCCTCAGTATCTCAGAGGAGCTCTCTGATTCTGCCTGAGTAGTGCCTCTAGAGACAATAGCACCTTAAGGGATGAGGCAGCCCCAGGATCTACAGGATGCTTTTTTTCCCCTCTTCAATTTTTCTCTGGGGGTTCCCCTGACCCAGACTGTGAGAGGTGATAAGATTGCAGCCAGCAGCAAAATGGCAGCATGCCAAACAAATATTTCTATATTCAGTATTTTCTACAGCCCTTCCGAGGGTCATGGTACTTCAGACTACAGTGTGTTCTTACCTGCACACACGTGGAGTGCATTGGCTGGTCCATGTGGCACAGCAGAACGTTCATCCAGTTCATTTCCCTCTGGCCTCATCAAAGGAGGACAACAATTCCAATAAAGCTGTCTCATCCAGAGGTTGCTCACAAAATCACCAGGGAAGGCAGCTTGGTGGAGGGTTTCAATGTGTTGTTGTACACGTTGCAGTTGGCTTTGAAGCAATTTCAACAAACTGGAGGATGATGTGATTCTGATTTCTACATCTCCTGGATGAGATGCTGCATTGGAAAGCCCAAAACTCATCCCCAGAGATTTTCAGAAGAAAAACTCCCTCAACCATTCTACTACCACTGCAATTCCTAAGAGAGTTTTCCAAAACTGAAAAAATCAGACAAAGATGAAGTGAATGATACATAAGGGACTGAAGGATAAAAAATTTCTTTTTGGTAGAGCAGGGAACCTGAAAGAGGTACTGAGTGTCCACAAAGAATGGGAGGGAAGATGGAGTTCTTTCAAAGTCAGGTATTAGGTTTTCTCTGTTACTATTTGCTGGTTTTGTCAAGGAAAAAAAGAACAAGCTAAAGTAAACAATCCAAAACTTCATGGCTGATAATGTTAGAAAATCCTTCTTTAGGTGCTGGTGGTGGATGATACAGATAATCAGGTACAGGTGATGCCTTGCTACCATCTTTAAGTAAAATCTAGAGTGGGGATTGGGTGCAGTTTAGGTCTCCTCATGAATGGCTGAAGTTTTAAGATGTTTTGAGATATAACCTGGAAAACTTGTCATCCCCTTCTCGCCCACAGAGAGGACAATTAATGCTGTAAAATGCAGCAGGTGACGTGTACCCCTTTCTGATGTCAGGGGCCCATTTTAAGGTCAAGGATTGAAATGCTCTGCTGGTGTCAGCTGAGCTTTTGTATCCCTTCCTAGGCTTTGACTCACCAAGGACTCTTAAGACCATGCACATTCATTAGTTTAAAAGAAGATATAATTACCCATCCAAGCTCACTGTGTTCCATTTCCTCCTAGCCTTGCTCACCTAAGTAGGTGGCAATGAGTGCATTTGCTAACTGGTGATTACCAAATTAGTTGATTGATAAACCTTAATGAGCATAACTTTTAGGGAAAGAAAGTAAAGTATTAACTTTAATGAGTCAGTCTTTTACTTCAACATGATGTAATTTTTATTAACTTTACCTGAACCAATTTATTAGGGTGGGAAGGGAGAAAGACAGGGAGAGAGCTTGTATTCCTTTGAACTCATACTGCAACAGAGGCAAACAAATGGGAAAATTTCCGAATGTACTTATATTTTAAAATCCACATTAATTATAAATCCACTTATTCTTTGTAAAGGCAGGGTCTGCAGCTTGGTTGGGGGAGGGAATAGGGGGTCATGTATAAATTGTCTCCCAAGGACCCCACTGAAATTTCCATAGCATTCGCCATATGACACTGATGTGTGAAAATTGACATGAAGATTTGAAAATTGGGACCGAGGGAGACCAAGCATAAAATAACTTCAATTTTGCGCTCTCTCTGTCTCTCAGAGGAATAGTGCAGTGGACTGACCAACACAACACAAACAAGTGAAGGGGAGAGAAAAAAATATTCAGGGAGAAGGATAGTAGTTATTAAAGAGAAAACACACTCCTCACTCACAGAGAGAAAGGATGATCAATGGATTTAGTCACAGAGAAATTCAAGCAGAAAATTGCTGCTGTTTTTTATCTGAGAGGCAGAAACTTTAACCAAACTAGAATTCTCTCAACTCACACCCAAGGCAAACAGTGAAGAAAACCACTGTGTTTTGAAACAGTGGGAAAACTGTGTGTAAGCATAAATTTTTGTTTGTGATTTTACAAATGTTATGATGCCAAATAAACTGTAAGGTAGAGTCCTCTCCTCCAGAAAAGAGCTATATTTTATTCTATATTTATTCGTTCCTTCTTTTTATGATTCTGAATGTGGTTTTTCAGAACCAAGTTTTGGTATTTTGGAGCCTCCTGCCAACACTTGTCTCCACCAAATCCAGCTTTAGGACTGGTTCCTTATGCCTCCCAATAAATTAATCACTTTGCAAGGGCAGAAGGTACCAAAACATCACTGGCCTATGGAAATAACACGAAAGTTCCTCTCATGAATTATAACTGCTGTTCAGGAAATAGATATCCATGATTTTCTTAACACTGACTAGGTATTCAATAGTTCACATATTTGGGTTGTTGGTCAAAAGGTTAACAGGTTAGAAATTTACTTTGGACTCTCAGCAGGACCACATCTCTGCTGGGTTGCACTGCAGACAGATACCTTCCCTACCTGCAAGACCATGGGGTTTTTGCAAAACTAGATTTGTCATAAACTTTGTCTTAATATCCCACATCTGATCTGCTCTGCTTTATAGAGACACTCAACACTCACCACCATCACGAGCATTGGAGGAGAGTCCTGGTGCTACTGCTGCTATTTCTCTTTTGGGTCACAAGTTATTTCCTGGTCCCTGTTATCCCAAAGACACCTGCAAGACAACGGAAGTGCAAGTCTGTAAATTTTTGAGTTGTATATGGATAGAGATGGAGATGAGACAGGCATGTAGACCGTGGTTTTAGCTTTAAAACTACCCATTCTCTAGCTGCTGCAAGTCCTGAGGTCATTCTCAGGCTGAGAGGATGCACTGTGCAGTCCTGAACACTCAGCCGTCTCCCCTCAGCCTATTTTTCTTGGGATTACTTACTTTATTTTATTTAGCTTTGTGGCACATAAGGTTCCTCGTGCTTGCTGATATGATGATCTACACGAGCGGTGTTCACATGCTATGGATCTCATTTATTACGAAGTGAAGTATATAATAATGAAAAATAGCTACAGCTATTCCTTGCCTCTCCAGGGTATCTCAGCACCCTTATGGATGACCGCACACACAGTCAGCTCCATAGAAACAAATGGAGGGGAAATGGCAGAGCACAGCTCCGAGCTGGAGGACTGAGTGCCTTTGGTCTGGAGCATGCCTGATCCATAGCTCCTGTTGAAGGCACATTACGGAGGGTACTGAAAAAAATATATTTTTTGCAACAGCGTGCCTGGATGTGGAGCAGATTGGCCTTGTAGGAGCTGGGGAGCGGGCAGAGAGGAGAATTCTCTATTACAGCGGCCCGTAGGAAGCATTTGTCAATAAACACCTTGAGGATTTTCTATAGAGTCCAAAGCAAAATGCCCCACGATTCACGGTCCAACACAAGAGCTGCCCATCATTGACTCTTAATGCTCTACTGAGCATGAAAACAACAGCATGGAAACAATATGAAAAGGCCTTGCAGGTAATTTCACAGGGTAACAAGAAATGCCAGGCTCATTGTAATTACTGGCACTGGTGACAACGGAGTTAGTTTAATTTAAATGCTGGGACCTTTAGGGCAGCTTCTGTGCTTCACACACTGCCTGGATTTTATAAATTTTGTGCTTTGACTCATCTGATGTACTTACATAAAATTAGGTAATTTGAGTTGCACTCAAAATGTGCTTTTGAACTCCTTTCCTCAACTAGGAAAAATAGGGTGTTACATTTAAATAAAAAAAAAAAAGAAATTGGAAACTTACCTGATGATCACCTGATTCCAACATCTGAGGCTTTAAAGAAAATAATGAGAAAACTACAAGAATTCACAATACTAGAACAATAACAAGGATGGTGATATTAATAAGGGTTTATTATCATGTAAACAGAAAATAGAATGCAAGGCAGTATCTAATCTACAGCATCTAATGATTTTATTACTTTCTTTTACAGCCTGTTGCAATACGCTGGCCATAAGGCAGTATTGCCTTGAACTATATTTCTGTAATGTGTCTGTCTTTTATTTAAATACTTACATCTCTTTGTACTGTGCCTGAATATGGCAAGGCTGATGCCATCTCCCTTTTAATGAACTCATATCATTAAGTTACTTCCAATTTACAAAACTGTGTGATCAGAATATGGCTCAATACTTCTATTAGCACTTTTAAATCACTCAGGAAATCATTCTAACAATTATTTCTTCACCCTAATAATAAAACTAATGCTTATAATGTGTATGTTTCCTAGGTTTTACTTCAAATACCCTTTAAAGGGCCTGAATTTTTAACCTTCAAAACTCTCTTAGTTTGTATGATCTCTTTGGCAAAGGCCCACTCATTCCAATACAAAGGTGATTTAAAAAAGATTTTCTTTACTTATTCATGTATAATCACAACACAGATTGCCTCAAATGCTTTAGAATGTAGGTATAAAACACTCCTGGCTGGTTTCATGCACTTGGGAGATAGTCATCTCCCTGTGAAGTTTGAGATGAAATATTCAAATAAGAAGAAAATAAAAAGGATAACACCCACCTTAAAAAGGTCTTCAGAAACCTGCTGGGCAGAGTTTGAGGAGGAAAGACAGGAACGATATACTGCCATTTTTGAGAAGGGGTGGAAGAATCACCTCGATTACTACCATGGAGAAATGTTTTCGAGGTTACTTTTAACTCCAGAGCAATAGTAGCAAATACTTTGCAAGCTGTCCTGAAGATTTTAACTAGAAAAGTGATATTCACAGAAGCAAAAAAGACAGTTATAGGCCATTGGGTGCAGTGTAATTGGCACTCGGCCCCAGCCACAGAGGTTGGAAGCTCTCTCTGAGTTTGACACAGGGCATATATTGAAGTTGGAGGCAGTTTAGTGAAAGCTCATTTTCTTGGACTATATAGTTCTGTCAAAATGCAAGTGCTTCACAAACAGCTTCAGAAATAAAGATGGAAGAATAAAGTTCCCACAATTCTGAAATGTCCACTTTTAACAGTTTGGAAGTAGAGTTTCAGGTTTGTGTCTAGTTTTTATATATGTGCATTTTAAATAGTTTAATATCTATATATGTAAAACCCCCCACAGTTTTGGATATACAGATATATAATTTGATATATATGTTTATATATATATATGTGTGCAAATACGTATATGTATATATAAATATCTTTTCCTTTATTGGAATTTTGGAATTAGAATTTTCCCTTATTGGAATATTTCCCTTATTGTAAAATTATTTTAAAAGCTGCAAAGCAAAATAAAACACTGTTTGTAAAATGGATAATCTAAAACTTCAAGTATCTCAGAAGGGAAAGGAGATTAACCTGAAATTATTTTTGCAAGTGCTGATCTGCAATGGATTAATCAGACTTTTCTATTTGGAAGTAGAAAGTGAAGGAAGAAACTATTTGACTAGTCTTAAGGTAGATGCCATGGGTAATATCAACTAAGTGTAGAGAAGTAACAGCCCTTCTTGGTTTGTAGGCATCACATTTTTTTTTACAGACAGACAAGGCTTCTTAAGGACATTCTTGATATCTTAATACCTCAATCTTGTTCAGTGTCATTTCTGAATGAGACCATTGTTGAGGCAACTGTGAGTTGCATAGCTCCATCAACCTTCTTTAATTTGCTTGGAGATTATG
This sequence comes from Pachycephala philippinensis, assembly GCA_013397055.1. Lineage (NCBI taxonomy): Eukaryota > Metazoa > Chordata > Aves > Passeriformes > Pachycephala > Pachycephala philippinensis. Next base: position 697,289 of record VWZT01008709.1, read on the forward strand.
GGAAAACCTCTATAAATCAGTTTTATGACCTCATGAAAAACTTACAGTTGTATGGCATCACTTGCATGAATTATGAGATAGCCACAAAAAGGACCAAAGATGTCAAGGACACCAAAGTGAAGCTTTATGTACCCTGGGACATGGCAGCACATGTCACAAATCTACACTGGGTAGAAATACCAAAGGCAGACATGGAAGCTAAAATTCTCTTTCTCCTAAGCATGAAACAGGACTTGGAAAGGCTGGGAAGGAATTGTTAAAATAATCTTGATGGGAGTCATTAGTCTGAAGATGTAACAATTTAATTCTTCATTAGCATTAAAAAAAAAAAAAAAGGAGAATGTGCACAGAAAAATATACTTAATGAGAAAAGAATGCAGGTCAAATACTCTTTTTCTTATTCAGATAAAGAGTTACATAATGTCTTTTGTTAGAGACTATACGGTCTGAATTTGCTGCAGCTGTAGCCACATATTCAGTATGTTCACAAAATAGACCTCCACTTGCTCTTTCCTGGAGTTCCTTCTGCCTTAACATTACATCTCAATGTTTTTCTCATATTTGTCAAAACCTAATCCAATCATCACTGAACTTAATGTTGCTTCATGGTACTGTAAACCTAAAGCAAAGCCTGAATTTTGCAAATTGAGTTCAAAGCCTTAGAGACCAGCACCTGGAGGTCAGGTTCTCTGCAATGTTAGAAGCAGAGATAGCCATACATACCTCGACTGTTAGTTAGGTGCTCCCATCAACACTAAAACCCTTCATAATATCATATTGATTTTGGCTCTGCTTCTTTTTGGAGGAAAACTAGAAGAAAGATTTTGACTGTGCTAAAGAACCCATGCCAAATTTTTGAGGGGACACAACAATATTTGACTTTACATTTTAATTTTGTATCATATAATAGAGAATTATTAAAAAAAAAATAAACCCAAGTAAAATATTCTGGTTTTGTCAAAATATTTCTTTCCTTTATTGACACCAAATAAATCTTATGATGTTTCCTGGCATGAGTACTGACTGTTTCCATTGTCACTCCATCCAGAAGGGAGCCAGGCTCCCAAATCTCAACCTCCCTGTGTTAAATGAAATATTTATGCTCCACCAAGTACTGATCAGCCTAAACATAACCCTGCTGCAATTTGCCAGGATAGAGGAGGCAGAAGGTCCTGGGCTCAGACAGAGTTAGGCCTGGCCAGGCTGACATCCTCTCACCTTCCCTGTGTCCCTGCAGCCTTGTGCTCAGGGAGGGGACACAAACGCAGCTCTGTAGCACCTGTGGAGGGAGGATATTGCTGATGCTGTGTTGGCTGTGCTACACCAGTGTCCTGCAGCCACTAAAGGTGGGTCTGACACTATCTGCTCTCCCCATCTTTAATTCCCACCTTCTCCCCTTCCTGTCCTCATTCAGACTTCCCTGGGACTGCTCTTATACCTTAGAGTCAAGCAGACTTTTAGTCCAGGAGAGAAGCAGCCACTGAATGAATACACGGTATCTGGGCCCAGTGTTGTAAATTAAATTATCCCATTTCCTATTTTAACAGGGGTCAGTGTGTCTCTTTGGAACAGGGAGCTGAGATGGAGAGATAGACTTTGCCTTCCTCCCCTCCCCTGGTCTGCTCAGCTTGATATTCCTACTAATTCTCTCACTCAGGCCCTGCTGTTTGAGTATCTTCTCTCTTTTTTCCCCTCTGCCATTATTCCAGGTGGTTACTCATCCCACTTGACTCCTCCCGGAGTGTCACCAGGCTGCTGCCAAAAGCTCTTCTGTTTTCTCTCCCGTTGTGTTCACTCTTTCTCTTTTTTTAACTTTTAATCTCAGCCCTCGGTGAGGTGTGCTGAAGAGTCATGATGAAGCATTCAGGATGTTAGAAAGTAAACTGCTGGAAGAGGTCAGCAAGAGCAGAAACCAATAAAGCACAAGAAGGAAGTTTGATATGTACGAACAAAGCAATTGGTAATGATGTGAAATAGTTGGGTCAAACAAGGGCTCTGCACAAATGAAAAGATTCACCTCCAAACACCTGAAGAGTTTACCTAACCTGCTTCTCCTTGACAGGAGCTGGTCTGTTGCTGTGAACCACTGCTAACAGCTTTATACCTTGCTTTACTTGCACATCTCAACACCCACATGAGCGTCTGGCTATCAGCAGCAGGGTGGATTCCTTTCTTCAAAAGAAACTCATGAAATCCTATAAGCCTCCTGTTTCCCTTTCTCTTCTATTCATTGCTGCTTATTACCTGAAAGGTGTGATTTCAGACTAAGTTTCCAATATCCTCTCTTAGCACCAGTAAAGCCATTGAATTCAAAGGGTTGGCCTCTGATGTATGGGATTGTTGGGTGTAAAGGTGGCCTTGTCGAGCTCCTGCTTAGTCAGAGAGCAATCAGATACTGCAGCTCCTGCAAGAGAGGGCAAAATTCCCAATTTGCCAGGCAGGGGAGCTTTGCTTACAAGTGGAAGATGCTTTTTTTTAGATGGATTTCACGTCTGAATTCCCCAAATTGACCCAGGAAAAGGTGGGGGGGAAACAAACAAACAAACAAACAAAAAGAGAGAGAGAAAGGAAAAAGAGAAGAATCAACTGTCAGTTCAGATTAACCCATTTTCATGCTTGGGAAAACCAAGGTTTTTTAAAATAGATAATGAAAACCAATAGCAATAGGAGACATTTTGGGCACAGCATATTAGGGACTGTCTCCTCTCCTTTCCTGCCTTCAGAGGGGGTGGCAGTGCAAGAGGGTATTTATTTTTCCTCCTTGGACACTTGCAAGCCAAGGCCCTTTTCTGGCACTTCTCTTGTTACAGCTCAGGAAATATTTTCATGAAATTTCCTCAGAAAGTAAAGAGCTCCCCGTTGGTCCCTGCTGTCTCTGTGTCGTTGCTGACCTCCTCTGAGGAAGTGTTCTGGCATTTCCACAATGGCTGAGGTACACTGACCTGAAAGGAATAAAATTCCTAGAGCCTTGCTCAGATGGTAAATTGGACAGGACTTTTCCCTTCTCTGGGAAGGCAGCCAGCCTTCCAGCTGCAGCCTGGGCCACCTCGGAGCAGACCTGGAGGGCACTTTCCTAGACCTCAGTGAGAGCAGCCTTTATTAAAAGGAGAATTACAATATTAATAGGAAAATTATTTTGCTGCTAATGACAAAGAACTCAGTTTCTTCATACTTGGACACAGTTATATTCCCAACTATGCCAATCTCAATATTATCTCAGATGGATACTTGTTCCCAGAAGGCCCTTAGGGGAGTGACCTTATGTCCCTCTACCTTTGATAAACCACTGCCTGCATGCATATAAATCAATTAACACCATCAGCTTATGCTAATTTTGAATTTAGATGGCATGCTGGAAATAAACAGGGGTGTTTATGCCTGTCTAGAAAGAGACCACAATAACAATCTTCCTTGTTCCCCAATATACACACACAAATGCACCCACACCCAGTGCACACACACATCAAGGTCCAGCAAACCCCTGACTTCAAGGAGTCTTCATTTAGCTGCTTGTGCTCTCTCTGTTTTCTAGGGCAATTTGGACAAACAGAGCAGCCAAAATGACACCGTGCAACATTTAAACATCCCTTGTCAGCCATTTGCTTTCTGGTTTGCTTCTGTGTCATTCCCATTCCTGCTTTTGTTGTTGTTCTGGTATTGCTTTCTTTAATTTAGGGTACTCTGAGGGTTGTGATGTTACCAGACTGGGAAGAAAAAGACATTTAGAAGCGGAAAAAAATTACTCTATTCATGAATCAAGCTTCCTTTTTATCATAGCCTGACTATCCACAAGAAATAGCACATCACAGCCTCCCCCCACCTCACCACACAGCAGGACTTACTGGTGTCAATGGTCAAGAGCCATGCTGAAGCACTGGGTCCAGACAACAGCAGCTGGGAACACATCCAGGAGGGAGACGGAGCCTCAACACACAGAGGATGATCAAAGGAGCCCCAACAGCATTTGTGATCAGACCAAATGAAAATTTCCCTCTTCACCTCTTCCCTAGCAGTCGGGTGAATAGCTCATAGGTGGTGGCCAAGTCACAGCAAACAGACACCAAGGAGCTTTAAGGCCCTCCAAGCTCATCAGCAAAAGCTCCTTGTGCTTCCTTCTGGAGGACTTCTCCTTGCCCAGGCTCTGTCTGTGTCTGGACAATGAGTGGAGTATGAGGGTGCTATTTGTAGAGCAAAACACATCAGTATATGACATGTTTTAGTGCAAGACATGCAGAACTGTATGCTGAGAATATATTCTCTGCCATTGACATATCTCCATGATAAACATATTCATGAACTAGGGGTAATTTTTATCTCTGATTAAAGCTGTAAGCAGGCAAAGCTCTTTCCCAGTTGACAGCTCTGGGCAAGGAATGGATATGGCAGAATTGTCTAAAATACAAGTCAACTTAATTTCCTTGGATCCTGCAATTCTCATCAACATGGGCATTTTCTGACGGTCTGATTTACTTACCAGCAGTGCCCAGCCTTCTATGCCAAGGCAAAGAAAAACAGAGGACATATGCTGAAAAATTTGTAACATGGTCCCCTAATCAAGTGCTGGCTCCATCCTGTATCCTGTTATAAATTGTAATCTACATTGTGTCTACCGTACACATGTCATTATTCTTTCCTCCACTCTGCCTGATTGCATTTAAATACTTTTTTTAAGTCATTATTGGTTCTCCTATTATTTATATGTTGCTTGGCTTGGTGGTTATCCCCTTTTCTTTCTAGCAGAGAGACCCAAGGTTACTTTTGTTCTTCATATCCGAGGAGCCAATTAATTTCCAGCATCCCCCAATGCCATCCCAATAAATAGAGGCTGCTGTAGCCATATTTCCTTCCACAGGGAGACCAGGCTGTTGAGCTAGTTCTGAATCCAGTCTTAGCTGTACTCCATGATTGAGATATTCAGAGGATGGTCTCAGCTGAAACCCTGACCGCTTGCCTGATTGCTGTGTGTGCTGCTTTCCTCGTAGCTTTTCTATCACACTAAGAGTATTTGTGTATCACTTTCACTCCCAACCCAAAGGGACCCCATTTCTGAGCAGTATTACAATGAAAATATCCATGGTTGGAGAGGGAAAGCTGAGGGGTGTTTTCATTTTTAGTGGGCTTTAGTTATTTTTAATATTTTTGCTATAGACTGTTATTTTTTTCCTTTGTGTAGACCCCTTATTTTCTCCATATAAATCCACAAAATACCCTTAAAATTATTCATCTTTCATTTAAAACTGCTGGGGGATAAACTGGCCCCGGTGCAGTCTGGAGTGAGGAATTAAAACACCGCAGCAGCTTTCATGGGAACAGGTGCCCTAAAAAGAGAGACAGGCACAGGCACACCCTGGGCACAACCCCTCTATAAATAACAGAACCCCAGCCCTCTTAAATATCCTCAGTCAGTCTCCCTAGGAGTTTTAGGGAGACATCATATTCATTTAAGACTGGGCAGTCAAGCAGCTTCCTTGCTACCTGGGGACAGAGGAGCAGTGCCAGTGTCAGGCACACACAGACAGGTGGGTTTAGGGTGGCAAACTGATGGAGAAACAGCATTTATGGTGGTCTCTGCCCTTATCCCTCTCTGTGCTCTGTGCCTTGCCCTGTTTTTGCCGAACTGCCACCTTTCAGTGTGGGGGAGGGCGAGGCTGTGCAGGTGGTTGCGCTCCCCAGGACAGGCAGAGTGATGTGACTGGAAGCTGGCCGAGTCCCGGGGCTGCTTTACGCCATCCCAGCTGGTGGCACTACATCATCCCTGCAGGGCCAGGAGGGTGCCTTGACGCTGGCAAAGGGGGAGGGCAGGGATCAAGCACGAGTCAAGGTCAGCAACACGAGCAGCGATGCAAGGGGGAAATGCATCACAGGCAGTGGGGAGCCGGCTCCATGCTGAGCCCAGGAGCAGCTCAGAGAGGATGCTGTGAACGTGGTACTACCCAGCTACAGACACAAAACTGGGCTTTTCTCTCCTGAAGAAACAGGGAGAAAAAGAGGCATCCTTCAGGCAGCAAAGCGCTGTTCAGATCAGACTTCTAGAGGGAAGCGTGCTGAACTGGAAGGCAAAGAGGTCTGACACGGGCAAAAAACATATACTGAAGGATAAAGTGCGAAATCTTGCTGTCCAATGGCAAGAAACCCCTCTGTTTGTGAATCTAATAGGCGTGTGACACACACATGGTGGTAGTAGTTGAGCCTTCCCATCTGGCACTACTGATTAATCAAGTGCCTCTAAACCGAGGAAACCTCCGAAAATATCCATCGACAAGAGCTGAGAGTGTGAGAGAAAGTAAGACAACTCCAACTGTGTCGGCAGAGGCTGTGCTTGATGCTAACAGGTGGTGACGAACATTGCGTGATTTAGAGCTCAGAGGGGAATAGGAATCTGAAAGATCAAGTATCATTCCAAAACACGGACAGACTTTGGGACCTGAACCTTCAGGCTTGAGGTCTTCCAAGACAGAGCAGAACAGGAAAATAGGGAGAGGAATTGGAGAAATCGGCTCCAGTTCAGCATTTCCTGCTTTCAAGAACTCTTCATTATAAATAGTTTAAAAAGAAATTAGTAGCTCACCTGATATGCCAGCCTTCTTGAGAATACAGAACAATGCAAAATCTGCTTTTGTTCAGATCTTAGACCAGCATTCAGATCCCATTCCTTGCTATCAGTAGCACCTCACATCCTTTTACACATTGAGTTGCAGTGACACCCGTACCCATACTCTATACAAATGTTGATTGGCAGGATGAAGACTGGCAAAAGTAGGATCTACAAGTGATTTATGAATGCAATTCAGTGGCTCTTGTTTATAAACAGCCTGGTTTGCTGAATTGCTGTACACATCATTCCTGCAAAGATACAGACAGGTTTCAGGTGCTCTGCATGCAGCAAGAAACCTGCCAGGCACCAAGGAAGTGAAGGAGGAGAGGTGGAGTCAATGAAATAGAAGCTCTGGAGAAGAGAAAATTCATTTCTCCAAAGCTGCAGGACTGAAGTTCAGCAATGGAGGGAATTTACAGGCCTGACAAGCCCGGATGCTGCCACAGGAAAGCATTTTGGGACTGTCTTAGCACTGTCCCCAATATCCTTAGCAGTTATACACCCTGTTCTTCTCCTCAAGCACAGAACTACCTTGAAAATAGTTTATCCCTCTTAGAGTCAGCATTAAGCAGTAATATTAAACAGCCAAGGCTTTGCTATCGAACCCAAATAAAATGTGATCAGAATTTGGGTTGATGAAGAGCTGGTGGGGGAACTGCACAGAGGAGAGAAGAATTCATTTTCTTTTTCCATTGTGTCAGAACGAACCCTCTGAAAAGAGAACGGTGCAGCTTCAATAATAATAAAAAAAAAAAAAGAGAGAGAAAGAAGGAAAGAAAGAAAAAAAGAAAGAAAGGTGCCTCAGTTGTCTCGGCAGCTGATCAACAAAGGAGCAGTCGTGAGCTGTAACCTCTTGGAGCTGCAGTCTGGAACATGACACATGTCAGGCTATGATAAATGGTGCGGAGTGTGTGCAATTTCAAGCGCAATGCCCTTGAGATGCTCAGGACCCCGATCGCAAATGTTATTGTTAAATTAAACCTTAAAGGAAGGATTGGGAAGGGGAGGGGTGGGTTTGTGCGTGTGTGCGTATGTGTGTGTGTGTGTGAGTGTGTGTGTATTTATTTATATATATATGTATGGATATATGAAATGCACAGAAGAGAAGGGGAAAATGGCAAGGTGAGGAGAGAAAAACTTTATATTTCTTTTAATTGAATCGTGCATCTTCTAGGTCTGGCTGAGCTATGGGAGAACTTCAGGCAGGGTTTTTCTATCCTACAGGCATTTTATTACTTTTGCTCCATCACAATTTGATAGCTGGAGATCAGCTAAAGTAGGCAGGTGCAAGATTGGAAAACAGGTAAATAAATAAATAAACACATGCCACAGATGTGCAGTCTCTCTAGCTCAAGTGTTCTGCATCCAGGTACCTTTGAATCCAAATGAGTGAAGCTTCAGAGAGTACTGAGTGCTGATTTTTGGGAGCTGCTGGTCTCCGAGGGCTTGTTTGTTAGTTGGGCGGTTGTTTGATGGTGTGTGTTTGTTCTTTCTGAGAAAAGTACTCACTCTTAAAAGCTGCTCTGAGAAAGAGGCGATGTTCACGTTCACATCCCAATGTGAAGAGTGCAGGGACTGAATTTTGCAATTCCTCCAGGCAGATTTCATGCCCTGCAAGAACAGCCCCAACATGCTGCACACTGCTTCTGTGGTGTCAGCATCCTTCTTCCTGTGGTTTTGGAATGGGAGTGGGGACAGAGGCAGTGAACAGTGTTTTAGACAAGCAACTGCAATAGAGTGAGTGGTCAAGGGGTATGGAACAATGACTAAGAAACAAAGCAACCTCTCCCATATGCTGAATAACCTTTTGCCAGGAGAGGTGGCAGGGAGGGCTCCATAAGCCTCACCCTCTGGATTTTGCATCACATGGGTGCTGTAGAGAACAGGGACTGGATCTCCTGGGCTCCCATCTCTGTAACTTCCAAGTGCTTCCTTACTCCCTCTAAAAAGGTGAGAACCAACACACAACCTATCTTGAGGTTGTCTCTGGTCACTCTGAACTTGAATCTGTTCCTCTCCCCTCTTCCTTCTGCTGCCTATTTTACGTCTTCCTTTTTTCCCACGTGCAGAGGAGCCTCCAGTTTTAACTCACACAGATTCCTCAAAACTCCTCTCTTTCCTTTCTCCCTTTCCACCCTCCCTCCCCCACCACATCCATGCTAAGTGCAATTAGTGTAGGCAGTGCAGGAAACACAGTAGAGAATGGAGCTGTGTAAACGAGGGGGAGGACACGGAGTGGGTGAGGTTGGGGTGGGGGGAGCTGGAAAGTGTTCAAGGGGAAATGCTTGCATGGCTTGCATAATTGAAGGGAAGAAAGAAGCAATGAACAACATAAACCCTCCACTGGAAAACGAGGTGGGAAAAGCCTTTAAATCACGATGAAAAGTAAATTCAAACAAACAGTAGAAGGTAACAAAGGACTAGCGATGACTCATTTAGCGAGATATATTTGTTCTAATTTTTACCAGGTACAAGACAAACCCACTGGTTGGGAACGACCAGTATAAGAGACCTTCATGACCTATTTAAAACACTTAGGACAAGGAAAACAGGTAGCAGAGATCTGGCTGCACCAGTAATCCATCTGCTTATTGCTCCTAGTTGCCTCTATAGTGACTCATTGTCCATTAAAGCCTTCAGAGTGTCATGACAGCATTAAAACCAAGGCTCAGATTTGGGAAATATAACAAATTCAAAGAACATATTAGATACCAAAGTACTAAGATTATTATTTTTAGAGGCATCTTACGAACATCCTACAGCTTGTTTTGTACTTTTTGGCTACTGTTGCCTAGCGTCCAGGAAAAGTCGAGTCCTTTTTCGGTTCTTTGGAACATTTTCCCCATGTTTCTTGTTATTAAAGAAAATAAACATTAGACAAAAGCAGACTTTATTGTATCTATAAATAATTCAATGCAGATGGATTCATGGAAAATACCAGCAGGCAGATTTTCAGAGAGAAAGAGAGGGAATGGTCTAAGGTTAGATGGTGAGGAAACAGAAAGAGTGAAGCAGCAAGAAACTGCAAGATGTGATGAGAAACACACAAGAGATGAGAAACAAACAAATAAGAAAGTAACTAATGAAGGGTAACTGAACATTAAGATACTTTGGAAAGACAACTCCATCTCTTCAAAAAGTTTCTATCCTTTAGTTATGAGCTTCCTGCTACCAAGGAAAAGAAGGCGTTTGCTGTGTCATGAGAGAGTACCAGAGATTTGCATTTAATCATCTCTTATACTGATGTTTTACCTCTCTTAACTTTTCCTTTTGGGGACAGGTGGCAGGTGCTGATCATGTTGAGTTAATTATTTAATGATGGATCCCTCCTTTATGACCTGTCACAGGATCCTGTGAAAAGGATAGAAGCCTGTGTGGATGGATGCCCGAAAACTTGTTGGTATTCAATGCTGTGTCTCCTAGAAAAACACCTGTTGCATTACAACATGGAAGGTTATATGAAATGAACATTGAAAAAAAGCTTGCCCTGTAGGTAGGAGGAGCTGGTGAAGAAATGATTGGTGGGAATGAAGTACACTTTTAGGAGGAATGGAGCAGCTTTGCTTGATTGCAAACAGCCGTTTCAAGGCCACCAATTTTGCTGACATTGCACCAGAAAAGCCTTCCTTGAGGTATTGCTTCTGCCAGGCAAAGTGGAATAAAAGCCAGTTTAGAACTCAGCTGGAATCACTGAAGCAAACATAAAGCAAAAACCCATGTTACATGGGATTCCTCCCTGCACCATGTAAGACATATGAGGCCTCTTTGTCCAGGCACTGCTTGGACAGGGATTGTATTTTTGTGATGCATCTTGGCTTTTGTATCTGTGCATAACCAAAAGGCAATGGCTACTGAAGTGGAAGGCAGAGGAGCTGTAAACCAGGTCTGTGACCACAGCTGAATGTGTCTCTGCTCCCCAGGAGTGCTTTTGGGAAAGGTGCTGCAGCAGTGAGCTATCTCCTGCAAACACAGGGCATCAGGGGAGGGAGACAGGAAGGTTTCTAGGGAAGAGAACCACCCACCCACAGGCGGGAGGAAAGGTTTACTTCAGACATAAGAGGAACAGAAGTAGAAGCACAGGGAGAAATCTTCTTCTTGCCATTCTACTGCTTTGCCACATGCTGGGGGAACAGCACATTGTTCTCCAGCTGAACAATGCCCAGTTCCCACCACGTGCAACGGGAAAAGAATGTGAGCTTTGCTTTGCTTTATTATCAACTTGTGCAGTGCAGAGATAACTGCACAGGCTGTTCGGTCTCCGAAAAGCAAAGATGAATTTTGATCAAAATTGGATTACAGGGCATTTCATTTCTACTTAAGAATGGTTCTGAATTGGTTTCCCATTTACTCAATATCCACAAAAATAACAAAATAAAAACTGTCAAGACTGAATAATGCTGCTGAAAAGAAAAAATAAAGCTCAAAAATTTTCCGAAAAATAATTGGACTGAAACAGCTCCAAGTCAGATTAGCATTAAATCTTCTTAAGAATGATGAAGGCTCTTGCAACCAAAGGCAAGTTATTTCATTAGGCTGATTCTGCATATTTAATTCTCAGTGTGCCAATTTAATGTAATATTTTTTGGTTATCAGGGACCGTTCTTTCTTGATATATAATAATGACATTGCATTTGGTTTAAAAGTAGAAGTCTACAATCAAGGCAATCACAGACTATTAAGTGCTCTGTCAAGTCCCAATCAAATTGTGTTCAAATGGGTTAAAGGGAGACGGTCAGAGCTGCCAATCCCAAAATACAGCCCAGCCCTTCAGCCCATCCTGCAGCCAAAGGAATAGTGCTCTCTTGACTTCAGCAGACTCTGTGATGGAAAATATTTCTGTCCAAAACAAAATTGGCCTGCAATCTGGGTAAGCTATTCAGAGCAAACAGTGGCAAATTTAGCCTTTTCTCCTGTTCACAAATCATCCATGTACGGACTTTGTTGTTTTAATGCCTTTGCATGTATTTGTCTGACAAATACTAAATATAGAAATAGCTCAGCAGCCTGGTGACATTGATTATATCCTGTATTATCCACGATAGATTGTGGTATATGACTGGTCCTTTAGGTTACGCTGCAATTTAGCCATAGAGCAAATATGTTAAAATACCAGTGTAAAACGTACTAAATCAGATCCTCATGAATTTTAAAGCCTGGAGTCTGAAGCTCTTCCTCAATCTGTTTACTAAATCAGTGCGGCTGCTCTCAAATTAAAGTGCAGTGCCCCATAAGCAAGATCAGGCTTATGAGCCATCATAAACCGACTTTGCACTTGTAAATGGCAGCTGATTCAGCTGTAACCTGAAAGCAGCTTTTGGGACCAGACTATTAAACATTTCCAAAAGTTTTTTGCCATTGTCAACCTTCTAGACTCCTTCAAAATCATCCAGCATGCCAGGCTGTGGGTTCTGAATTAAGTGAAGTGTCTGTCCTCAGTGGGCATCTATTGAAATGCAACAGAAATGTCCCCTTTGTTTTAAAATCTTTGTTTTATAAGAATACATGTTTATAAATGTGTGTGTGTTCGTGAGGGGATTGATTGAAAATAAGGTCATAATACTGAAAAGAAGAAAATCTGCATTTGTGCCAAACAATGTAGAAATATTGCATGTTAGGGTCAGATACAGAGGCAGATTCCATTTAAAAGGTTGAGGGCTCAGTGGGATGGCACAGAGACCAGTGTTAGTGTTTGCTACCCTGAGCCTAATTTGGTCACAAATTGCTGCTTAAGGACCTCAGGTTTCGCTTCTCCATGGAGGAGATAATGTACATCTTATGGTTTAGTCTTTTTTCTGGTGCCAAATGGGCAGAGCCAGGGCTGTAAATGTCTTCAAAACCAGACTAGAGAGGACTGAAGCCTACTCACAGGCACAGGCTGCCCAGAGAAACTGTGGATGCCACATTCCTGACAGTGTTCAAGGCCAGGTTGGACGGGGCTCTGAGCAATCTGGTCTAGTGGAAGGTGTCCCTGCCAATTTTGAGGGGGTTGGGCTGGGTGATTTTTGGAGGTCGCTTTGAACTCAAGCCTCTCTCTATGAGATGACTGAAGGAAATAAATACATTCCCTATGCCCTGAGTGGACATTCAGCCAAGAGAATGCTTGTTCTATAGTTACACAAAACCTATTTATTACCTGTGAGAGAGCTGCTCCTCAAGTATGTGCCAGGGAAAGGAAAGTATTGCTTGGGTCATGTTGTCTCCTCTTGTCTCGGATGTTTTGCAGTATTTCTCTCCAAGAAGAAAACTTTTCTTGCTGATGTGCCAGTCTCTTGGAAAAAAAAAAAAAAGACAAAAATTCCCCTTCTGCCGACATTCCCTTCCGAGTATGGGAACCTCTATTGTCTTTTCTCTGGTAATAAATGATAATAATTAAAGGCAAATACACAATAATTAGTCACACTAGGTTTATCCATCTGGCATACCTGTATCTCATCACTGTGTCTTTGAAACAGATGACAAGCACCATATTGCACAACATCCTGCTAATGGGTCTGAGCAGGGAAAAAGAAGGTAAAAGGGTTACCACAAAAAAAAAAAAAAAAGAAAAAAAAAGAGAAAGTAAAGAAAGTAAAAGAAAAAAAAAAAGATTAGCAAGAGGGACTGACATTATAAACATTATAGAACATTTTAAAAAATAGTGGTGGCTGACTGTCAAGTTAGAAACCACTTACTGGCAGATGGGCTTTCAACTGGGCATTAGGAAAACATGGAAATATGCAGCCCTTGGCTTAAACTACCTCCTCCTTAAAATACCTGTACCTGACATACCTACTGTTGAAATAAGGATCATTTCCTGGAAGATTTTAGCTGGGCAGCAGATGTATGAGGAAAACAAACCATTCTAAAAGCTAACTGAAAATTTGGTTTCATTCTGAGGATCAGACATTACAGACTTAGTAATCAGCTATTTTGGTCCCTCTTCCCTAAGTTGATTGATGCACACCAGGAGTCTCTCCATCGCTATCAGGGCTGCCTGAGAGAAGGCAGAGGAAAATTAATACAGCAAAGAATTTTCAACAAATATTTACTTCTTTTAAAAAAAAGATCATACAAGTCTGGCATTTGATTTCTGGGAACTTGTGAGAAGCAGAGATTTACTTGTATAAATAATCACAGGGAGCCAATTTCAGTCACATGTATTCAGATTTCGATTAAACCTCCACGAGTGCTTCAACTCCCTTTCAAGGAAAAAGCAGACCCTGGCATGGTCTGAGAGCTGATTTTCTGGTTGTAATGATTTTTGTGTTGCAGTGCAGTCATGCCCAAGATGCCCTCTGTGGAGCTGAGCCCAGCTATGTTACCTAGCTGCATAAAAACAAAGCAAACAAACAAAGGCAATGCCTGACCAAAAGCCTCCACAACCTTAGTGTAAGATGAGCATCAAGCACAAAAGTGATTTTGTGCTTCCCCAGGTCTAACCTGCCTGAGCCTTGCAGAGCTGATAGCTGAAAGCTACCAGATGGCACTCTCTAAAGCAATAATATTAATTTTTAAAGTAGTCTATGATAGATTCTGAGGTAAAAAAAAAGTCATTTGTAATTTACACCCACTACCCATCCAAGCTTCAAGGCAAAAATCTTCCTTCATGAACATCAAGCTGCCCATCAAGCTGCCCTGTCACCTGCACTCTGTGAAGATTCGTATCTGGCTGGGATTTAGGGAACATCTCAACTCTGCCCTTGCAATGAAGGTGCCTCTTCTGTAGGTGTTATTGAGCTCAAACTCACCACAGGCCATGGAGTGGTTGATGTGATGCCAGTAGCTGAACTGTTCTCTGTGGAACATCCCAATCTCAGGAAGAGAAAAAGCATGACCCTCCCTGCACTCAGGCAATGCTTCCAGGTGTTTGTAAAAATGGTAATGGCAAACTGGTTCATTTTCCTGCCGTTCTTGTGCATTAGGAACACTGATCATACAGGAAAATAAAGAAAATAATGCAAAATGCCCTTTGATTGAAGGGAGGTTCTACAGGTGATGCTCCCCTAGTACCTCCTACTGAGCTCTGTCCCTGACCATGTTAACATAAGGAATGCATCATTACCTGAGTTGGGAGAACAGATTTTCTTTTTTTTTACCCCTGGAGCTTATCTTGCACTACTTTGCCTCCCACGAGCATTTCAGCCAAGCTAAGCCCACTGGTGTACACCACACACAATAAGCTGTGATGCTCTTGCAATAGTCTGGAAACACAAAAAATTTGCATTGGTCTGCAAATGAATTGTCTCCTTCAGTCTGGGAAAAACCATGAGGCTCTGGGATGGGGAACTTATATAAAACCACAGCAAAACCCTGGAGTTTGTCATTAATTCTTCCTAGGTAAATTAACTGGGGACAAGCTTTTCAAAATACTTCCTGTACATATTTTCTATACAAAGAGACCTTCGCTTGTTTGTTTCTCTCTTCCTCTGGACAGTCCCTAGTGATGATTTTCACAGCTCTTATGGAAGCAGCTCATTGTTCTGCAGAGACTTAATTAAAGTGTACTTCCATGTGAAATTAGGCTATTGTATTTATTTAATCTTTATGGTAATTGCTGTAGAAGGGCTGTGACTGCCTGCATCCTACTCTCACACCCACGTCCCTCCCCACCCCACGGCCACCACTCCCTGAAGGAAATGGCAAGTTGTTCTGCCCTGGTTGAACTCCTCATCTGCTCAAGTGATGCATTTGAACTTTAACCCACGGACAGCAATATTTGCTCACCATGCCAGCGTCTTTCCCAGGCTTAAGGTGTGCTGGAAATGCTCTGCAGAGAGAAATGTTTGTTTGTGGTTTTCTTCTCCCAGGTGTCAGCTGATGCTGCATTGACTTCTTACAACTGCATTGACTTATTAGCAGAGCTCATGTGGTATTTCACACTTTCTGTGCCAGTCCATAGGTCTTTTCTAGGCTGAATTCCGTCTTGAAACTGTGCACTCCATTGCCGTGGGAAAGCTTTTTCTTAAAATTAAAAACTAAATGTCTATGAGTCCAGCTTAATCACCTGAAATGTTAAAGACACAATGTCAATGAACATACAATTGCCAAGTATCTTTTATATCCAAATATTATCCAAACAAAGTGTAAAATAAAGCTCTGGCACTTGATTACTCTTGTGGGAAGTAGGAGGAATGGTTTCAATTTGTTTTCAGAACATTTCCACAGCAAGATGGGTCTGTTTTCCAAAGAGATGTTGGTAAATTGAAAACAACATCAGGTTTCATTGAGTCCACTGTGCCTGGAAATGGATGAGTAGAGTTGCAGTGAGGAATAAAAATCAAATAAATGTAATTAAAGTCTCCAAATGGTCCGATGCCAATGTGATTGGCATTTTTTATTTTGTCCTCCAAGACTGAGCTCCCAAAAAGTGTTTGTCCTGAGATGCACCAGCAGACAGGTGATCTGCCCCCCTCTCAGACCATACCTAAAGTTCAAGTCTGACTCAAGAGAGTCACATCACAGGAAGAGGAAAGTCGAGGTCTCTGGCTCATCACTGTAAAGATGAAATTGCATTTTCTATCATAGACTAACATCCTGTTTAAATTACTGTTGCTGCAATACTCTCACATACAGAGGCTTCATATTTAACATAATTTTTCAGATTGGTTGAATAAAGCACAAGAATCCAGCATTTCATAAACAATTTGTCTGAAGCACAGATTATAATCCAAAGCATTTCCAGAAATTCTCTCATCTGTCTTCTGCCAGGTATGTATTTTATGCAATTGTTGTTTCCATATGAACTGACTATTCTCTTTCATTCTGTCCCACAGGGCTCCGTGCTGGCCCTGGTGCTTGTGAAGCTCTGAATTGGCTTCCTCTTCTAAATCAGCATGAGGAGTGAATTATTATTGCAACATCGCATCACTATCACTCAGATTCACTTTGATTTATCTGCAGGCTGATCCCAACAGCCCAGCTCTGCTTTCTTGCTGGGTTGATGCAGCTATTGTTTCAAATCTGGTGGTAGAGAGACCATATCTGTGCTCTTTCTTTGCAGTTTGCCTTTCTGGATGGTGGGCTGTGTAACTCCATCCTGACATAAGGGACACGTCCACCACTTTGGAAGAAGATATGAGAAACCACTCACTAAGCAAAAATGGAATAATTCATCTCCACTGCACTGCAAAAGCTTTAACCTAATCCTTTGGGCACAGAGAATTGCTTCAACTCGAGGTTTTATAGCCATTCAAAACTTTTTTAGTGTTAACCCCGACTATTCCTCTTCTCCATGTAACTATCTGATGGCTGTATAGATCCCACTGAAGTCTGACTCTGGGGAAATCTTCCCACAAAATTAACTTTTCTGACACTCTAATACCTGAACTAATATTTCTTACTCTGTTTCATTTTTTGCTGCAACAACAACAAGGTAAAGAAAGGAAGATTCATAACTTCTAAAGAGGCATAATATTCAAATATCTGGAAGCTCTAGATGGGGTTTGAGGATGACCCTTCATAGCTGCTGTATTTGCACATCAGATGAGGCATATTCTAGTCTGAGACAGCTTCCTATCTTAGGAAAACACCAGATTTAGTAGCTACCTACAATAACCAAAGGTGTTCGAAAAATGAGTAATCTGCTCTTTTGCTTGTTTTTCCCTGGAGCAGGCTCAGTTTTTGGGTAAAGGGAATCAGGGGGATTGTTTGTGGGACTTCAATTTGACTTGGTTTTGCTCCATAGCTGTGACCTCAGCTATCTGCAATCTATTCCTACACATTCCCCCTTGTGCAGGTCTAGGAAATGGGGGCATGAGCTCAGCAACTCAAATGAGCTTCCACCTGCAGCCCCTCTTGAGCACAACTCCTTAGACCCCCACCTATTTTGAATTTCTTCTTTTGTGCAATGCCTCCTCTCCTCAGAGAATTGCTCTTTTATTGAGCTTATTTTTGGACTCCAAAGGTGCTGTCAGGAAAGGCAGAGATGACAGTCCTCTTTGATGCAATCTGGGTAATACGGCTGCACTTGCTGGCGTGTTGTACCTACAGGAGTGTAGGGAATGCATCTGAGGGGATGTTTGATCTTCCATGGCTATCACTTACAATCCTCTTTTATATATGGTTTATATACACTCCACGTGTGTGCAGGCACTGCAGCACCAAGGACTGATCTCAAACAGAGCATGGCCGTGTTTAAACTGGCCAGTGTTATCCTTCAGCCCCTGAAAAATCCATCGGGGCCACACCTTACAGGGCCTAAAGGAAAGAAACAAGGAAAAACAAAACAAAAAGCCTGGCGACTATGAACGGGCAGAAACTTCAGCTCCATTATCACTCCCCTTCATCTGCTCAAAAACCCTCGCTGCAGGGGTTGTCATGGTGATGCAGGTTTGACCTCTCACTTTTTACTCTTCCAGGAGCTAAAAAGGTAAAAATGAGCCATTCTGTCTCGAATGAAAATCAACCTTCCTCAGTCAAAGGACGCCGAATTGCTTTTTCCCTTTGTCAAACTCGAATGTTTCCATAGGCGACACAGAAATATATAAATAACCAGTACCAGCATCAAGGAGCATCTGTGGGATGTGGCAGTGGCCATGGTGGATGGGGCCCAGCAGGAATGGTCCATCCCTAAGTTTCCTAGAAGTCACAAGGTGCCACATCCTGCATTTCCCCTTTGCTGTCTCATTCTGTCTCTGCAGCCAGCTCCTTACTCAGCCACTTCAGCGTGGGGTTCGTGCCTGTGGCAGCTCTGGGGCAGAAAAATCAAACTATTGATTGAACTGTGTGGCAGCCTCATAAGGCATTATTAGCAGCCTGCTATAAGCAGGACCAGAAAGGGTAAAACCATTAATTTTTATTAATATTCTTGAGAGTTGGGCTTTAGCGAACCTGCCATTTCCCTGGGTTGGCAGCAAAGTGACTGCACCATCTCCTTCTCCCTGGATGAAGCTGGTAATGCACATGGAGGTCCTTCTGTTTGTGTGAGGGGGTGGCCTAATGTATTGGGATAGAGCCCTTGTCTGAACTACGAGCCGAAGTAATCTCCTTCTGTCGATGGCTATTGAATCTAAGTCCTCTGCTTTGATAACCAAATCCTTCCCTACTTGCTCATTCCCCCCATCCAGTCTCTCCTCCCACCACTTTCACACAGTGCCAGGGTAGCTTGACATGTGAAACCAGCATGACTTCAAATCAAATATTCAGGTTAATGACAAGCTGGCCTTGAATGAAACATTTGAAGAACCTCTGATGCAAATTCCCTGATGCTTAACACGGCTCCATCAAATCTCCTCCTGCACGAGACTCTCTCTACCAGTTCTACCTTAAACAAAAGCTACTGAATTTATTTGACAGAATCAAAACAACCTAAGGTATATATATAAATACACACGCACACACATATATATCTTTTGCATGTGTGTGTGTATTTATATATGTCATATATATATATAAAGCGCTAGCCTTAAAATCCTACTAAACTGCAACTGAAGTCTGGAGTCATCTAAAGTTCAAATATTTCCCATGATTTTGGTATGGCAGTTTATGAGAAGTGTTTCTGGATGGTGTACCAATGTAGAAGGTCCTCACAGCACCAGACGACAGGAGTTCAGCTCCTCTCTAAACACCCTTTTCCCCAAACCAGGGACCATCTCTCTGAAGATCCTTCACTCACACATCCTTGCTTCCACTTTTCTGTCCTTACAGACAAATCTTTAGTGGAACAGGTTCAACAGACAGGGTCTGAAGGTCCTTCCTCCCACCCCACGTGCACTCACCAACCCCCAGACACACTCCAGTGCCTGAGCCATCGCCCTTGAAAGTTTGTGCATGAACCCCTGAAGAGTTTCAGCAGAATGAAGGCACTTCTGCCTCCCAAAGCTCCAGAAGCAGAGCTGTGCTGAACACCAACTTCCTTCAGGCCCAAGACTATCACTCAGACACAACCATGGGACCTTTTCAGACCTTCCCTTTTTCTCCTTTGCAAATCAGCAATATTGGAGCCACTAGGGCCTCCTCCCTGCCCACCATCTCAATTAGCAACTTCAAATATTTTGAGAGCTGAAGAATGTGGGCACCCCCTGCCATAACCCACCTTTCTCCTTTGCCAGCCTCCCTGGTGTGTGCAGACCTTCCTCTCCTCATCACACCCAGCAGCAGCCTGGGCTGTCCTTGTCACAGGGCTCATGCTGCACCTCTTGCTCATTTCTGGAAGCAGCCACTCTCCCTTCAATGCCATCCCCTCCTCCAGCTCCAGCAGTGACCATCACTGCAAGAGACACCACGACCTCCTGATTCATTCAGAGGAGGCGTGTCATGGAGGGACACAATAGATTGCTTCTTGCTCTCAGGTAGAAGACCATGATGCCCTGAATTATGAAAACAGACAGTATTAGTGACAATGCTTTAAGAGTATCTTGTGGAAGGGCATTCCACAGGTTACTTATATCTGTGAAACTTTTCCTTTACAGCAGTACAGCCCAGTGAGTCTGATTTGCCTCTGTAAAAGGTGGCTGTCATTCCATGCAAGCCATTTCTCTGGAACAAACAGGCAGTTTCTAAGGTTAAGCTCTACGGGGGAAAAAGAAATATTTCCACAGACATACCCTTTTGTCTTAATTTTGGTTATACCAAAAGCAAATCCACCTCTACTTAGACTTACTTTGGGGTGAGAGGGATTGAAGTAACTAGTGCCCTGATCCCGTTGCTTTTGTATTGTAACACTTTGGAAATAAGGTAACGAGGGGATATCAGGGAGGTGCTAACTTCTGTGTATTTATGTTTAAAAGTTCAGCCCTGAAATGTAAATTAAAAAGAACTTACCACCACTTTTTCTCTCTCTCTGTTATCCTGCATTTTTCGCAGCCTGAAAGATACAAGTCATTAGATAACTGACTGCCAGTGGAATGCTATAGCTGCAATGTAAACTATGAAGAAAAAATCCATAACAACAACAACAAAAAAATAACGCCTCCCTCAGAGAAAAGTTCTGCTTTTCACATTTAAATGTACTAGTTATCAGTTATTCCTGTTCACATGGCATTAAAATACATGCTGTTTCCTAATCACTGGTGCAGCTCTAACTAGACTCAAGCTTGGAGCTAAAATAGAACATTTTTTACCAATCAGTATAATGTAAAACTGTTGTCTAAACATCTCTCCTCCTTACTAGGTCTCTCTACAGTTTTCTCCAGAGAATCCTGCTTTTTCTTTATAGCATCATCATTTATGTCTTTGTTTATTAGTGGAATGAACTTGTCAGTAATTCTCTTCCCACCAGCCAACCTTTGTCCCAGCTCCCTACGTGCTCATCTCTCCAGTTTGGATCAGACACAATGGAGAGAGCTGCTGCCAAAGTCGTTTCAACATCAGCCATTCAGCCTGCTGCAGGGCGAGGAGGTCACCCCTGGATCCTCGCCGGTGGCCTCCAGAGCCCAGGGGTCACTGTGGGACCAGTGACCAGGGCTGCAGTGGTCACGCCCAGTGCCTCTGGTGTCCAGGAGTGGCACTGTGAGATGGAAGGGATCTTGCAGGGTGCCCTGAACACACAGGCACAGACCCAACCCAGGCACGGGTGGGAAGAGGTGTCTGATGGGATTCCCATGGACAGGCAGATTCCATGTGGAATTCCACACTGGGCTGGGCTGTAAGGTGCTGCCACGAGGCTGGAAGCAACTTTAATGCCAAAAACCCCTGAGATATGAGGGTGATTCTCAAATTCCAGGACTCATCTTCCGATTCCACCATTCTAATTCACCAATTTAACCCATACACTGCCTGGACACATCCTGCAGCTGCTCCGTCCTTCCAAAAGACAAAGTTTATCTCCTTCCAATATTTTGCTTTTAACTCACAACTTCTGCTTTCAAGGCTGCAAGGATACTCGAGTCTGACTTTGAGTCCTGCCAGAGATTTCCTTCCGTGATTTTTAGGTAAACCAGCCGGGAAAATTAGTGACTAATAAATTCTTGCCTAAAGTTGGAGCAGATTAGCAGCAGAGCCCCCGTGAAGGGCTCCTCTCCGATGGGGGATTCTCTGTGCGAGTGGCTCGCTGCGGGTTGAGAAGTCGCTGCACATCAGCTGATCCATGGCAACTGTCTGTCCATGGCAAATGTGAGATAATTTAAGGGAGTTTAATCCTTTTTCTTTGCCAGTCCACATGATGAGTTCGTGCAGGGTGGTTGGTACACTGTAAATTCACACCGTAATTTACTGTGCACTAATTTCCCCAAGCTTTTAATTTCACAGTGTCTCAGTTTCCTCATCTGTAAAAGAGAGATAATAAATACTTTCCTTTCTGGCAGGAGTGCTCGAGATCCTTCAGCAGTAAACATAAAAGCAAACATTTTAAAATAGTTACTTACAGAAACTTAATTTTTGGTGTAAACAGTTATTTGTGTCTGATCTTATACTACAACAGCATGAGACTAGAGGTAGAAGCAAATAAAATTTAAAAAGTAAATAAGTACTAATGTTAAAAACAACTAGGATACTGACCACAATATTATTTATATGCAACTGGAATTGCAAATGTTTTTTTAAAGCTTTCTGTTTCAATCCATCTGTGATTTCTTATAAAGGGAATAAAACCAAAATGATGTATTTGCCATAAAGATGCACTAGACTGTTTTCTTTAAAAAGAAGCAACATGTGTCAGGAAGGCCTAAACCTTGTATTTCTCAGGAGGCCCTAAACTTCTTTTTGAGGGAGTGATGCATGATCAGACCCAGAAAACAGTGTGGTTTTATTTCAGATTTTTCTAGACTGTAATAGCCCAAGGGTATGTGCTATAAACTGGAGGAGTTGGAGGAGACCCGTTTTTAAGAGAAACATAGTTAGGTTTCTGTTTCTGATTGGAATGTTTGTTTTAAACTTTTCTTTTAGGGGAACATTTCAAAACCAGTCGCAGTTTCAATGATGACTAAATTCACACCGCGATCCCAGTCCCTGGGAATTGTCCTATTCTTTCTGGTGAAGCTGAGACTTCAAGAAAGGAAAATTTGCCTTTAAAAATTATTTTTCATGTTGAAATTATGAGTATAGTATTAAAACCTAAAGACTGTGGAGGTCAGGAAGCAAAATGAAAATCAGGAACTTTTTTTCATCAGCATCCATATACTGAAAATTCAGATTAACATATAAAAAGGAAACACTTGAAACTTGTGTATATGGATATAAGACTCTTTTTTCCCCCTCAGCTGCTGAAGGAAACTTTTAGATCTGCTCCTGCTCCGGTAACAAAGCAGCTTAAATTGAAAACGCTTTCCATTTCTTCCTTTTCTAATTCTTCAGGTATTTCTGAGTGATATTTCACACAGGCAAAGAGCAGCTAATTCCAATCAGCGGTTGCCTCCTTGAGAGAGTTACAACGAGGTGCAAGTCAGCTCTGCTCCGTTCCACGGTACTCAACTGCCATCCACTGGAGGAGAGAGGCAGAGGCAGAAGCTCTTCTCAATTATTAAAGTCACAGCAAAAATAAAAAGAAAGTAAGGACTGGGGTCGTATTTTGCTTATTTATCTGTTCTCTTGTGTCTCCCTAACATGAAGCAAAATAGAAGTTAATAATTCTGAGAAAATACAGCTGACAAGAAAATCCTTTTGTTTTCTTGACCAAGAAACTGCAGCAGTGACGGTCCTTAACCACTGTCTATAAATCCAATAGTTCTTAATAATCAAATGAAGAGAAAGAAAAGTAAAGGAGTGAAGGAAAACTACAGTTTTAAGATAAGAACACTGTTTAATCCAGTTTAGGGAAAGTTAAGATCCTTAGAGCACAGTCTTTTCCACTAGAAAGCACACAGGAATCTCCTTTAGTATGCTTATGTAAACGTTAAATTCTCAAAATATCACCGATGAAATAAAAAAAAATTAAAATAAAAATCTCTACATTTTGACTGTAATAAGAGTAACAGCAGAAAACAGGCTGGCTGCAGCCAGGGATCTTGTCCATCTGCCCAACATTTTGATGCCTCAGCTGACTTGAATTAGGAGAGAATAACTTGGAAGATTTTTGAGTGCATCCAGCCCCAAGTTAAGAGAGTCTTCTGAAGCAGTGACTTATATTGCTTAAGCTCATGCAGGGAGCTCCCGGTCATGCTCTTGATGGCTTTATTAGAAACACAGTGGTGGATCTGTGCGATATAAAAACCATCCAGGGGAGAGCTTCAACACCTGACCCCCCTTTGCAAGGAACAGAAATATTTGGGTGCGAGGTGGGAAAAAAATAGCTGCAAGTGCTCCACCGTTCCCAGTACCTCCCGTGACCGTGCCCTTTCCCCCCAGAGATGCGCCTCCCATGCAACACATGTTGGAGTGAACTTTTGCTCCTCAGAAAATGGGACGACACACTTCCCCGTGCAGGCAGGCGAGGACATTTCCCTCAGATTCGTGCGGCTCCGGGCTGAAGGATGCTGTGTTCCATAAGGCTGAGATCCCCGGTACCCTGAGATCGAGCTTTTCGTTTCTGGTGAGGCCCTTGGCAGCTGAGATGGGCGGCTCTTGTTTGATCGTCGCTCTTCATCATGCTCAGGGAAAGCAGGGCTGGAAAGCTGGGTAGAAATATCCTTCCCTGCCTTCCCTTCTGCAGGAACCTGACTTGTGCTTGACTCGTGTTCTGCAAACGCCGCAGTCCTCGCGTAGACAAAATCCTACCAGCTCGGAGGTTTAGTTTGCCTGGCTAAAGCCTGCAGGATTTGACCTCTGGAAGCTCGTGCTAAGTCCTCGCAGCTCTGATTTTGAGTTTAAGCTTTGGCCTGGAATAACAATGACTGTGAGGGAAGCAATAGGTTATGAGCTGGGTTAAACGATACCTGCTTCTTGCCAGAAAGACTAACTGTATTCAAGCAACTTCTGTCCTCATTTTCCTTTAAATAAATATATAAAGATGTTCAAACTTCCTATCTGGACTGCACTAATGAAAATCATGTGCCCATTAATTTGTAGAGGGGTCACTGAGTCTCCCCAGCTCAACGGTTTTCAAACAGAGTGCGTAGTAAGCCCATAAAACACTTATTTTTCATAATTTATGAAGCATTACATATTGTGAGTCCACAATGCCAGCTGACGTAATACGTGATAAATTTGAAATAACAAAACATTTCTCATGTATTTTCCTCCTGATGTGACAATGTGGGACATAAATTTAAAAGAAAGTTCCCTTAGAAGACAAAAGCAAGGCAAAAGAAAAGACTGCTCTTAAATCAATAAATACTTATATTCCACCAATTTATTGAGCCATTCCCCCACTCCAAGGCTGCGGCTCCCAGCTTTTTGAAGCCTCTTGCTACCCCTGCTTCAAAGCTGGAATGAAAGGCTGCTGGAGTGGGTCACTGGTGCCCCCCACGAGTCGCGGGGGTGGCAGCGATGCCGCAGCTGCCAGCGCTGCCCTGTCCCTCCACGGCCGCCAGCGTGGGCTCCCGGCACAGCTGCTCCCTGTCCTGAGCCTGGAAAAACCTCCCCAGGAATGGTGACAGGCAGCAGGGCACAAAATCAATACCGTGTAAAGGTAATTTTCCTCCGTAACAATTATCGTCCCTGTATTCCCAGGAAGAGTAGCAGTGAGAGGCTTTGCACTTTTGAAGATAACTTTCTAGTGCTAATTTAGCAGGCATGCAAATATGTAATTGCAGGATTATAATACAGAGCACAGAGCACTGCAGAAAACACTTAAAACTCACCTATGAGGCTCTGAAAGCCAGCTGATAAATTCTCATATTACAGGAAACACCTTACAGGCTGAAGGTTGAGACTCTCAGCATCTGTAAAATTGCCAAGTGACTCCTACCACGCAGTGAGTACCTGGTGCTCAGCACTATTTGGTTTCATTTTGTCTCGCTTTGTTCAATTCAGTGCACCAAAGCAATATCTGCTTCAAGAAAACTCTGCAATCCAAGGAAGGGAAAAAATGTGGAAGTTATTTGAATGCATGATGCCGAACAGGAGTGAAGTACAGAGCAGGGTAAAGAGGTTCAGGGACTTTGTCTGGTGGCGGTAGTCTGTTTTATAAATAAACACAAAAATATTTAAAGATCGCGAAAAGCCGGCTTTGCAATAAAATAATGATCTTTCCTTTTAATTTCAGCTTTTATATTTGTGGAGATTGATTAAACTTTACACAGGAAGCCCAAATGAGAGGAAAAAATAAATTAAAATTCATATGAAAAATACCCAGCAGGAATGATGTGAAGTTCTCTGTGTTGGAAGTCAGTTTTCCCAGGAAAAGACACAGCACATCCACCACAGCCAGGCGTGCAGGGACATCTACTGGCAGAGCAGCCAGACCTGGCCTTGACGAGCACAAAAATCTCATTCTACACAAAAACCCCCATCAGTTTTAGTGACAGTAGAAGGTTTGGGCTGATCCAGTAAGAGGAATGTGTACAGAAAAGGAAGAAAAAGACACTGGCGTGTCCCAAGGGTGAAATTAATCTTTTTCACAACACATCTCAGAGTGGGGTGTCCTTAGCTCAGCAACGCTGGCTGCAAAACCATGCCCATGGTGGGGATGCTGGACACACAGTCAATCTCACCCTTTCCAACACCATCCTGCATCCTTCTCCTGCTAATTTGGCCCTGTGCACAGGGGAAGCAAGGCTCAGGTCTCACCACAGAGTTCTCCTGCATCAGCCTTGGGGACAGCAGTGGGGTTTGGCTGCCGTTTTCTCCCTCTCCCCCAGCAGCAGATACCCCAGGCAGAACGTTCTCAGAAGTAAAAGGCTCCTTGCCTCATCTCTGCCCTTTAATGTAACCACAGAAGACAAGACACATTTAATCCCTTCTGGAATGCAATGAACACCAGACTGATGAGATAGAGCAGGAACCAGCCCGACCCCAACATTTGAAACACTGCCTACCCTTCTCGAGACAGGGTGAGGATCACAAGCCAGGCAGCCTTACTGTAAAAAGATAAGAAGTGTTTGTTTTTCTCATCTCCAGATCAAGACAAATTTCTCAACTCCTTGTAGGAGTCCTGATTCTATAACTCATAAATGGAAATAAGTGTCTTTCTCCCCACCCCCACCCATGGCGTCTTCTCCACTTACTGTTTTCTGCCCTCAGGGTATCTGTTCTATACTTCCAAAAAAAGTCCATCTGGTTATTTTACTGTAACACGCTTACCAGAACTGTAAGATCATAGAAAATGCATTGGAAAAGGACCTCTGGAGGTTTCTAGGCCAGCCTCCTGCTTCTTGGAGCTTCGTTAACATCGACACCCGATCAGACCGGGAATGATTTTGTGTAGGTGATCCCTGAAAGTCACCAGGGAGAGAAATCCCACCACTGCCCTGAATGACATGCCCTAGAGTGGTACTGCACTCCAGGTGAAGAAGTTTAATCCTAGTTTTAGACATAAGACATTAGTCTTGAAATGAAACATTCATCCTTAGTAGCTAAACACTGTTCAGCAATATTGAAATTCCAGCTTGTACCTGGATTTCCAAACCACCCATCGGGTTATTTATGCTTCAGTTTTAGTTCAAACCACCTTTCTCTCCAGCACAGACCCTCAGAAAGGCCTCAACTGGGCTAAGTCCAGATTTCTAACACATCTCCACCTAGCAATGGGGGAATGAAAATGTTGAGAGGGGTTCACAGATGAGGCAGGAGAGCTGGGAAGCAAGGGACCGTGGTGATGTACGGTGACAATGACATAGAGACCTAGGATGGGACTCCTATAAATACCATGGACATGTGCTACCTTTAAGCCCCATTTCATCCACCCTAAATATACTCACTTTTACTTTGATTATACAGGGATTTCAGCATTTTTAGGGCTCTTCCCAAAAGCAGCTGCTAAAATCCAGCTAAAGTGTTTCTTTAGAAGTAAAGCACCTACAAAATCTTTCACTTAGCTGACATTATGAAATCAGAAAATGATACATACAATTGCATTCTTTATAGTTACATACCTCATTTAAAACATTTCACCTGCTTTAATTTTTTTTTTCTTTCCTTTTTTTTCCCAGTCATTACACAACATCTGAAAGATAAGAGAGGGAAATCATTTTGTTACTTTAAATACTTATCTCAAGCTCTCATTTTGAGTACATCGAATACATGTACTGTGCTAAAAAATGCACAGGGGAAAAAATTCCAAGAACACAGCGAAGAGATTGTGAGAAGAAAAAAAACAGAAAACAACAACAGCAGATCATAGAAGAAGAAGTGTCTAAAAAATGAGAAACAACAAAAAAAGGGACAGAGCTATAGCATGGTAGAAGAAAAAAATAAATATACCACATAATTTATTGCAGGGAGAGTTCTGAAGAAAATGTCTTGTGAAATAAATATAATGCTCATGAGGACAAGAGATCTCATTCATATCCAATCTGTCTTGTGTAAAGAACTAGGCAATAATGTTCAAGTAAGTGAGTCACTGCGAGTTCTCCCAGTTCGGCTGAAGATTGCTCAATAGAAATAATAACAAGCCTCAGAAAAAAGACAGTGTAAGTACAGGTGGGAAAGGGAGACAAACTCAGAGCAATAAGTACATACAAAATATCGAGATTGCTGTACAAAGTAAAGGCATGATATGTGTCCTTCTCTATCTTCCAGACTATTCTTTCTGTGCCAGTGCAGGTCTGTGCCCAGGCTGAGAGCTTCCCTCTGCCCAGGCTTGAGACAGCACAGATGTAAGCAGGGTGGATAAACGGTGATTTATTTATGGATCCAGAGCCAGGGATTGCTCAGTAAAGGACCTTCAACTCCATACTTTGTTCCTCATAGTGAACCATGGATGTCCAAGCCCCAGAAAATGTCAAGTGCCCTTTGATGCCACCACTGTCTTGTTGGCAGAGGAGCTGGTGAGGATCAGGAAGGTGGTTGCTCAGGATATAGGTGCTTTGGTAAATGAGAATGACATCTATTTGCCGTGAATTAGCTGCATTTAACCTTTATAAAGGGAAATAACCTTCACTATGTGTCCACATGGTCTTCCATAGGCAGACTGAGAGTGTTTGAAGTGGTGGCCAAACAGGGTGTGGGCAACCCTGGCAGTGCCAACATCTGCTGGACACATCAGGAGAGCCCTGGACAGATACAGCCTTGGGAGAGACTGGCTTGGGCAGGACAAGAACAGCATCACACTGCCCTGGGACTTCCCAAGCACGGCGTGCTGGCACAGCGACCTGCCAAAGACACGAGGGTCTGTCTGTGGTGAGAAGAGAGGGCACGGCCATCCCACCCAGCAGCAAACCAACCCTGCTTGCCAGGAGCACGGCTGGATCCTCACAGAGCCCACAGCCCCTGTCTGGGCACCTTGTGCAGGCAGAGGAGAAGAAACAGGAATCTTCAGCGAGTGATTCATCATGCTTTAAAATCTGAGCCTTGTGGGAACACTTCAAAACACACAAGTTCATTTCCTCCCAAAATGCAGCAAAACTGGATTTTGTTTGTTTTCTCCTTAACTGCTTCTCTCCTTGCAGGTCTCTCAAAAACATTTAAGAGAAAAAAAAAAAAAANGATACTTTTGACGTTAACCTGCTTTGGCAGGTGTGAGGTGGGAAGGGAGAGGGGATTAACAGGATGGCAGAAAGATCCACTGATGACTGCATCTGAATAGGGCTTTTTCTAGCCCAGGATTACAGGTTCAGAGAAGGAATCTCCTCGTGACTGCTGTTTTTTAGCTGCTACAAATGTTTGCATAGCCATGCTAAAACGCTGTAGGAAAACTGTTTTGTCTGTTTTTGCTCCCACTTCTTCCTCAGTTATTGAAGGTGAGGCAGCAAGGAGACAGCACCATGTGGAAACCAGCTGTGGGGAGAGGCAGGGAGGGTGTAGGGGATGGGACAGGACCAAGAGGGGAAGGGCATTAGTGTCCAGCTATTGCACATCTGCAGTGAAACCATCCTCACCCTTGGCAAAGCAAAAACACCACTGGAGTACAGCTCTTCCTGCTGGGTGGTCCAGCATGTCCAGGATCTCCCAGCAGGAGCCTGACTTGCAAATTCAAATACTAAAAATTTCTGATAGCCCAAACTATTTAGACAGAAAAAGGCTATTGACTCACATTTGGAAAAATGTCCTCTTGTCTTCACAGATCTACATTTTTCAAGCTAAATTTGGAGTTTTGGCTACTGTGATTTTTTCAGGGTATGAGATGTGGGTGGGCATTTTAGTACAAGATAATGTATATCTAAAATGATACAGACTGTTGCTAGAGCCAGAAAGATGTTACAATGTCAGAATTGTGAGGAGAACAAAATATGCATTTTAAAGACTGAGAAATGGAGAACAACAACACTATCTAAGTGACCTGACCGAG
This sequence comes from Pachycephala philippinensis, assembly GCA_013397055.1. Classification (NCBI taxonomy): domain Eukaryota; kingdom Metazoa; phylum Chordata; class Aves; order Passeriformes; genus Pachycephala; species Pachycephala philippinensis. The sequence goes on from VWZT01008709.1 coordinate 727,063, forward strand.
GTTAGAGCATGAGTCACTCACGGAGGCAGGCAGGGAAGTTGCTTCTGTGATCCGAGTCAGAAGCACTTGGAATTCACTCGCTGTAAAGAAACTCAGCAGAAAGGGTCCTGGGGGTTAAAAAAAAAAGGAATGGAAAAATTTACCATGGTCTGTAGGTGCAAACAGTGGTTTAAATGGACACCCTGGTGTCTCTGAAGCACTTGTTAGCAAGAGAATGGATCTACAGCTGTGCATCAGCAAACAGAACTACAGAAGCACTGGACTTTTTAAATGCAATTAATGCATCATTTTTCCTCCTATAACTCTGTAAGATCTCCCATCCTGCTCTCCAGCCATTGCAAATGTTTCTCTGGCAGGGGATGCATTGCTGTGCTCTGCACACAAACTTTGACCGGTCTTATTATAAATTCCGAGTCTTAGGGGACATACAGCCAGTTACTGTGTATTGTAACATCTCAGTCGAAGTCAATGGAACTATGAAACTACACAATAGTCAAGGAATTACCTGAAGACATTAAAATCATCAGCCTGACTCTTGATATCGTTAAATGAAAGAGAGAATAAGCATTTGTGAGGTCTTGTTGTAAAAGCCTATCCCAACACCACCTTACACGAGTGACATGAATGCAGACTGAAGAACCAAAAAACACAGAAGAAAAGGAAAAAATAGCGTTCATTTAAAACATTCTGATTCTTTCAGCCCGACTTCATGCTTTTAGTGAGCTCTGTGATGACAATACAAACAGTAGCTCATTTCTCAATCAAATTCCACCCACATCAGTGTGTCACACTTGTGCCTGATGAGCAGGAAAGGGGTAGTGGTGGGGTGCTACATACCCAGGGGCATGTAGATACACAGAAATACAGATACTGCAAATCTCTTTTCAAGCTTTTTTAGTGCCTGCTCTAGTCCTAGATACAGGGCCGGACTGGCAGCAAAGCAGGTTGCCGAATTCTTCATAACAATACCACAATCTTTGGAAATTTCAGAAGGAAATGTTTATAACCTGCATATTTAATTATGCTTTCTGATATGTCTCTGAAATAAATTCAGTGACTGTGATGATTTCTGCCTTGACAGTGGGCGAACTGAGGCTGACTGAGCTGATCTGCCCCCAGCCACCCTTCTGCAACTGCTGGGGCTGAGCTCCGAGTCCCCCTCCCCTCGCAGAGCCACCGTGCCGCTCTTTTCCGGGGCATAATTGCCACATCAGTAACGATGAGAAGATTTTATTTGACTGAAAGGCTGCTCTAAGTGCCCAGCTTGCAGGTTACATCTCACCTGCAGGAATTTAGGGGCTGTACAGACATTCGATTTCATGATTCATTTAAAGCGATACGAAATGTTGCTTTGAAGCTCCCCCTCCCCGTTCCCTCTTCACATCCGGTGACTGCACAGTGAGTGGAATTATACTCAGCATGTCACACTCCAGTGGACAGAGATGGTTTGTAAAAGCTGATAAGCCTCGTTAGGGTTTGCAACTTTGTATGAACTTCAGTGATAAATACTGCGTTCGTGAAATGCCAAATACTGCTGGAATGTTGGCATGAGCACGACAGAGATTACAGCTAATGTGGGAGCGTGTAGGTACGCTGTGCAGTAAATTACAGTCATGATATGCAGCCACTTTCCGTGAAAAGTAGTGGGGTTTGAGCCAGGGGTATTTCCTATAGCACAGTACACGGGGATCTAGTAGAGCTAACAGCTCGGAGTGAAATTAATGAAGTGGGAATGATACGACGAGGATCCTGAATGGATATGGAGGGAAGAGACAATATTTGTCAATATTTGTTCATGGCTCTTACTCACGGGTTACCTGCTCTGGTGAGGATGTGAGTTTATGAACACACCCAGCCAATGGCTAATGACTAGAGAGACTCCTTTTCCCTTGATTTTAACAAAGAAATTACAACTCCTCTCAAGAGCAAACTTTCAAATTGTCTTCCTTTCTTTTTTTTCATACATGATCAAAAGGAATTTCAGAACGATGTCCCGCACTCAGATGAAAGCAAAGTTTGATGTTCTGAAGTGCTAAACTTTTCCGCTTTGACCTGCACGATTGAGATGAAGGAGAAATTTGTCTGTAGTAATTAACATGACAAATAACTGTGAATGGGAACTTGCTGTTCTGAATGACAGCGTTGTCTTCTGCTTCAGGGTGAGAAAACCAGGGCCGGGATCCTGGGGATCTATCCCTTGCTTCCATCTGACTCTTAAGATGTTTGAAAATCTCTGTCTCTCACCTGATGGAGACAAGAATGAAGGGTGGTCTCCTACAAGAGCACAGCACCTTCAGATGCATCCTGCTACATCCTGCAAGATATTGCGGGGGGGAAGAGCTGATTGCCCAGAAAAAGAATAATCACCAGTGATTAAAGGTATTTGGTGAGCCCTGCCTTTCATGCTGACAGTTCTGCTATAATCATTCCCAGCATAGTCTCTGCCTCTGTGCGTATTCATCTGTTGCCAATTGCCTTGTAGTTACTTTGTGAGCGTGTTAGTTGGGGACTCTTCTCTTGTTCTTTGTTTTTACAGCCCTCAAACACAAGGGATCCTATGACCAGGATCCTGGATGCTTTGAGGCACCTAATAAATAATTGTTAGCGTTCCAAAACCCAAACTATGCTTTGCAGTATCAGGAAGCCTGTACAGGAAAAAGATAACTGATATTAGCTAATTGCTATTGAGTGGCTTTCAGGCAATAGATCATGTAGGTTTTTCTTTGTTTTCTAGTGGGTTTCTTTTTACGGCTTTTTTAAATTACAGTATGAAAATCCAATGCATTTTATCACCACCTTGATAGTAGATGGCTCCAGCAGAGAATCCTAAAAGTTTCCAAGCCAGGGAAACAGATTGAATTGGATTAAGCTGTATTATCAGTGCAGAGGGGGGACTTGTGCTGCTGTCTATGCTACATCCATTCCGCGCAAGGCATTTGTATCTTCAGACATATCATTTTGGCTTTGCTCTTCAGATCAGCATTATCTACAGGAGACGCTCCTCACGAATGCAGCAATCCCCACCTCATTCATTTCTCCTTTCTGCTGGCTCGTGCCTGGTAGGAAGCACAAGCCAGCTCCTGAAACCCTGCCCCAAGTTGCTGGTAGCAGCAGCATCTGTAGAGCTGTGCGGGAGGAGAGCAGAATCATCCTCGCCCTTCCCAATTAAAACTTCATCACCAGCACCAAGATAACAATGCAACAGAAAAACGCTGAATGCTGTTCTCACTGGTAACCGACATGACCTCGGAGCTCAAAAAAACCCAGTGCCCTGTTCCTCTCCCACTATTCCCCTACAGCCTCACCCACGGCGCCCATCAAACAATCAGTCACAGACCCCATCTGTCAACACGGGGTCTGCAGTTCATGGAATCTGCCCGACCGTGGTGTTCTATTACTGAGACTCTCTGTAAACAGAGGTGCTTTGAATGACTTGTCGTCTCTTACAAATTGCACGGGGAGAATGAAGGCTACAGGACTGAGTGACATAATTGTAAGACAAAAATTACAAAGGCTCTTCTTTCACTTACCCTGGCAGTCTTAGAACTGAGCTAGACTTTCACACACGGTGCCAGGGCCGATCAAAGCTGCCTTGTAAAGTTTTTTTCTT
>VWZT01008709.1:730703-769108 GCA_013397055.1 Pachycephala philippinensis
TTTTTTTTGCTAGGGATCCTTGATGCTAAGTAAATTTGCATCAGGGTTGCTTTGTGCATCACAGTCCTGTGTATTATGTTGGCCAAGTGTTCCCCCTCCAATGGCAGCTACTGATCTTGATATTTAGGGTGAAGCTAGACAAAATACAAACTCTTAACATTATATTCTGTGGTTTGTTTTTATTTTATGTTTATATCTTCTCACTTACATGTCTTCCACCCCTTTCTTCATCTCATCCTTTAAACAAAATTCACAGTACCTTGAGGCTTACATGTCTGAAGATCCTGGGGAAACCTCTGCTCTCATATTCAGTCAAACCAGTCACATCCTCTTGAAGAAGCTCTTCTGTATCCCAGTCCTGTCCCTAGGAAGCAAAGGTCACGGTTAGACTAAGTGTCCAGATGTCAAAACAAAGGGACCACATTTGTTTAATGGATTATGGAGTCCAGAGAGATATTTGGGATCTAGTGATACTTCCAGTGGGTCACGTGTTCCATGTATTTATCATGTTTTCCATTTAAACAACGTAGAGTCTGGCCAGATGCCATTGTGATGGGTGGCTAATAGCTGTGTGTAATAAATAATTTTTAAAAAGCAGAAATCGGTTACATCACCAAAAAATTAGTTTGGCTTCAAGGGTGCTTTTTGTGTCCCTATGTGTAATGCTATAAAAACTTTTTTTGCTCACAAGAAAAAGATACAAGACTTTTGTAAAGTAGAAATCAGCACCACCAAAGGCTTAATTATATAATGAAACATTCTCGAAGCCCTCGCATTAGCTCACTGATGCTTAGTGGAAAAGGCATTACCTAGCAACAGTCACTTACAAATCACAGGAAAAGTAATGGAGATTATATGCTACACCACTCTATAGAGTCAAAATTGGTAGCAGGATGTGCTTGCCCTTTCATTTCATGTGGAAAAATCCATTGTTTACAGGTGTGAGGGTGTAAGGGATGCACTTCAGGGGGAAAACAGGCCTGTTTATCCATCATTAAAAAGTAGTCTTTAAAAGAAGCCCAAGGATGGACTAAGGCACATTAACATGGCCAGAGAGAGCAGACTACAACACAGGCATCAGAAAAATTACCTCTACTTTTGTTTCTCCTCAAAGAAACTGCTCTTCATATGTCATTCATTCTCAAGTGCTTAACTAAAAGGATTAACCCATTTTTAAGTGCTGACAGGGTTGAGTTCCCCAGCACCAATGTCCTTCACGTGACTCAGAGAAGTTACTCACATCAAGGTGTTCAGCAGTTCCTTGGCCACCAAGATTTGGTGGATGTTGCCTCTGTATTTTGTTTCCATCCCACTTCTGTGCATCACAGTGGCAAAAACTCCTAGAAACTGAAGGAGAAATACATTGGTATTTAAGAGACAGAGTTATTAGAACCAGCTCCATATTGCAAATGCAGCTAGCAAAGAGAGAGCTGGGTTTTATTCCGAATTATGCTTTGTTAACAAGTTGTTAACTAAGTTCTCACTCCAGAATATTTAGAGCCAGCTAAATAATATGTGTCAAATCATTGATCTGACAAGTTTCACAACTTTTTTTTTTCCACTTTAAATTTCAAATATCTATTCAAAAAATAGCATGTTCAGTTTTTTCGCTCAGTTTTAATTACTGGCGACAGCAGGGGAGGGAGAAAGAACAAAGCTGAATGCACAGATCCCAGAGGGAGTTTGCCATCTCTGACCATTAGGGGAAAAGAGAAAAAACAGGATCTTTTCACTTGGAAACTGAGCCCACTTAGCGTGGAGGTCCTGGGAAGAGAGGAAGTGCAGAGTCCTCCCAGTGGAAGAATCGTCCTCTGCCATCGCCTCGCTGATCGTTCCTGTAGGCGGCTGCTATGGCAGAAAACCTGGTACAACAGCACTCTTGGACTCAGGCAGAAGTTCTGCAAGGGTGCAATGTTTCTTGGGTTGGGAATTATACAGCTGGCACTGGGGACAAAGGGAAAAGTTACAGCACAGAGCTCTGCTCATTATACAGAAAACTGTTCAGAGACAGGTGGCTTCAAAGGACTGCGATTCTGAGGGATGAAACTTTGCCTTTTGCGTGTCTGTGTGTGTGTGTGTTTGTGTGTGTGTGTGTGTGTGCAGGCACACGTGCACACATCGATGAAGATTTATCTCAAAAAGCAATGAAAGTGTTTCTGGTTTCCCTGGGCAGTGCTCAGGCAGTCAGCTGTGGCTCAGAGCAGGCATGTGTGCAGAGAGTCCCCCACCTCCCCTCATCTCACTCATCAGTCCAGGACTTTGATGGTGATCTTAAAAGCAATGTCCGTGAGACTGAACTCGAGATTATGCTTTGGGACTCCTTCCATATCACAGAGGGAATAGCAGGATTTCTATCTGGACCTGAGAAATAAAGATGTATTTTCTAAGTGAAATACCTTAATCTAGCTTGCTTAATACAGCTGAAAGCCCCCCAGTGGGCACAGACCATTAGCAGATCCAGCTGGAGTGAAGTTTAGGCAAGGCCATAACTTGCTTATCAGTAAGGACTTTTGCTGTGCGACAATCTTCTCTCCCACTTTTGGAGATCTCAGACCAAGCAGGGCTGCTGTGGATACGATGCTGCTCAGTGTGTATTCAAGTAGCACAACTGGATTCCTACCAGCTCCAGTAATTATCAGGTATACACGAAAGAGCCAATCAAGCACCCGAAAGGACAGGCTGCCCTCTGCTCCCCCCGGGTGCAGCTGGCTCCTTATTTCAAGCACAATCTTAAATTACAAGGAAAAAGGATTTGCTGCAGAAGCAATGTTGTTTGGTATCAAAAAAGATTCCTCCTTCCTTCTGCCACCTCCCCCCATCTGCTTTTCATGTTTTATACAAAACTTGCTGCTCTGAACACTCCTGGATTTTCTCCCCTTCTAATAATAAAGAAGCGAATCTGATGTCTCCCACTGATGGCTTTCTAACCTTCAAAAGCATGTGTTTATCATGAGTTTCAGCTATCCAAAATAGTTTTGACCCGAGGTTACCATGCAGGCTCAGCCTGCTTCGAAGCGGGTTAAATGGATGATAAGCAAACATTTCATTACAGACCCTTAGTTGTTGTAAGGATGTGCAAATCCCTGAGAAAGATTTTCAGCATATCCTCCTGAGCAGTGTGGGGCTTTGGACCTGGGAGGTTCACTCAATCAGAGCCCTGCTGTCACTTTGCAAATATCTCCGCTGACTGTGCCCTGCATCATCACTTTGTGGGGCCCTGGGTGAGCCGCAGGGCTGGGGAGAGATTCCTCCCACCTGATGCACTGTGAGGAATGAGATTTTTAAGTCTTAATTGAAAACACTCCTTTTTCTTCTATCCTGTCCCTTCTCTGGTTTCTGTCTGAGCAGAGGAGTGTGGAGAGGTGCTGATGGAGAGTTGGGTGGCCCTGGGGGAGATCAGTCCTCCTCCCAGCCCCTGCCTGCTGCCTCACGTCTCAGAGCCACGTGCATCCAGCAGTTCCAAACCTTCTGCCAAAACTATTTTGAGCAGCACTATGCCAAGTCCACTGATCTATTGCTGGGCTACCTGTGTCAAGTGAAAATGGTCCAGTGTGGACACCACACAGCCTCACCCCACCAAAAGGCAAACAGGCACTGCTCAGAAAGCAATGCTCGTTCTGCATCTTCCTCGAAACAAAAAGAGATGACAGCCCTAGTGGCTAAACACACCCCAGTCCCAGAAAGGCACCTCTACGAAGCACCAGGTACTTTGTCTCTCTCAGCTCTGTGTCTCCTTCCTAATTTAATCCACACAACAGCAGCACTTTGTGGGTCTCCAATTGCATTAATCCTGAGCAGGATTCCCAGCCTCAGCTGTCCAGCCAAGGACCATGCCCCATTTTCTTTATTCCCACCTCTCTTCTATACCCATCCAGCTAAAATGTTCTCAGTGCAAGAGCCTGAGCTAATTAAGGATAGAGAGAGGTGAAGGCTGAGAGGGAATTCACAGTGTACACCCAAGATGGGCACCTCTTGTGTCTCTGTTTCCAGCAGCACAGGGAATGGAAGAGTGCAGGGCACCATGTGCATGCTCCATGTGCTCCAAGTTCATTATCCAGCCAGTGGATTGTTGTTCTCCCTCAAGTTTCGGATAAATGCACGGAGAATATTTCCCAGCTGGGGATGAAGCTTCTCAAATCCCTAATTCCAGCCTAATTGCACCAAGGCAATCAGTCCCTCTGCTCTGAAACTGCACGGGTGACATGCTGACACAGCTGTGCTATCCTGCTTAGTTTCGTCTGTCCTCAACATCTACTGGTCTCCAGAATGATTTTTCTTCATTCCAAATCATTCCTGATGTTGGGCTGTACACAGCAGTGTTCAGTACAGCCCCTTCTTTCTATGCTATCACTGGGATTAGCACGGATTTACCTATTTTTTTAAAGAAAAGTGTGCAGGAATACATCTAATTATGCTTTGCTAAGTATGAAATGTCCTTCTATTTAGCAGATGCTTGGGCCCTACTTTGACCTAACACTGAGTGTTTCAAGTAAACTGCCAGCAGCCCCGTCAAACTGTTGTGGGTAATTTGGAGTATGAAATGTGTTAAATTATTCAAAGAGCTGAATAAGCATAAACAGGCAGTACAACAGGAGAGATATGCATACCCAGCGATGCTGGTGTGACATTTAATACATCATATTAGCACTCCTGTTAGTACAAAGAGCTGGATGCCTAGCACAGCAGCCTGCAAATTCGCAGGCAGAGCACAGCCTAGCTGCATTTTTGTCCCCCATACAGCCTTCTTCCAACTGTTTTCCTTTGAAAAGCTAAATACTGCTTGACTATAACCAAAGGTGAAAGTTGGGAAGCAAAATTTGATTCCTTCCTGAAATGAGAAGTGCATGAGGTCCATCTAACCAACCTCTGCTTCGTGCTGGTATCAATCATCCTGCTGAGAGCAACTGTCTGATTTAGAACAGTGGTGTAGAAAAAATCAAAATCAGGCTCAAAATTCTCTGGTGCTGGCAAGTGGACCCCAAGACAGACAGACTCTGTGTAGTAACAGAGCTGAAGCAGCAGAGAACACACGCAGGATCATAACACGTGTCTAGCTCAGAAATACATCTAAAACCCCATGTCCTAGTAAAAGCTGACACTAATTCAAGACAAAACCCTGCCTTTTACCTACTGTGGAAGCAGTCCATTATTTCTTATCCTTCAAAACAAAGAGTGTTTTCAGGTTATAGAGTATTTCTGAGTTCTCAAGAGATTACACTTCAGGGGATGAATGAGATGCTTCTGTAGTCAGGGTTTCGTGATGGCAAGCAGCAAGGGGGAGGTGATTCTACTTTGAAAGCTTTTTCCCATTCTCGGAAAAGAAAAAAAAAAATCCAACCTGTACTGTGGAGAAATTTGGGGCTGGCAACCCAGTCTTTACTGCTTGGTTTGTCAATGAAAATAAAAATAAAAGTTTAAAAAAAATTCTGTACAGCCAACTCATAACAAATAAATGGAATGATCTCTCCTGAGAGCGCATGGAAGCCCCAGTGATGGAGGTAAAGTAGCCTGGACAAAGCACTCATGGATGTGAAAATACTGTCAGCAGCATGCCTGGATCAGCAAGGGATGGACTAGCTGACCTTAAAGGCTTTTCCCTTTCTTTTAATTTTCCCCCTTTTTTCTTTTTTTTTCATTTTCCTCCCTACAGTTTTAAGTAAGGGACTGTGGCGCAGCAGAATTCCTTTGTGCCAGGGGGAAGTCTGATTTTAAGTGGTTCTGGAGCTGGTTTGCTGGCCAGCATAGAGCCACCAGTTTTGTCCCGTTTGGTTTATGCTAAAATTTGATTTTGACATTCTCTTAGAAGGTGAGAAGAGACATTGGTACATTTTTTTTCACACTCTTTTGGGACAAATACATTGCAGGGTGTCTCTTGGCTCTCCTTTTCCTTGCTTCTAAACTCCATTTAGTGATAACACAGGATTGATGAGTCTAACTTCATAAAAAATGTTTACTAGCTTTGTTATCATGAGTGCTTAGTGATACTAAAAGGAGCATAGCTCAGTTTTCAGATGGTGAAGGGGAACTTGTAATATAGACACTTGGAAAAACTCCATTCGAATTCATAATCTGAGCCAATTTTTGTTCCTTTTGGAGCGAACTACAGAAAAAATATTAAATGTCAACTTGCCAAAAACATAACCTCTGCCTATAAACACAATGGAGACGGACAAACATTGTGTGGGGAAATGTCAATTCAAATTCAGATCTTAATATAAATTTGGGGTTTGCAAATACTTTGAGACATACAAGTTGGCTGTTTCCCTAGGAAATCGTATCAATTATTTAGGAGTGTTTGTGAGAAACCAGCTTAAATTCATAACAAGACTCTCAGCTCAAACATGAATCTAAACATCAAGTTCATTTAGTCAGGCAACAAAAACCAAACCAATCTCTCCATCCAAACTGAACCAAGTAGCCAACATCTAGAACCACCTACCAAAATTATGTGAGAACCATTTGAAATTATGAGTTGATACAAAGAGCTTTTTGCCATCTCATAAATATCTCAAAAACAAAAAGGGGAGAAAAAAAGCCTGTATTCTTCATTTCCCGTGTTGCTTACACCAGCCTTTCTGATTTAGGGAGGATCACTTCTCAGAGCCAGCTCCTCTTCCTCATAAGGCAGCTGGGAAGAGGGAAACGTAGGCTGAGTCTATATTTGTATATCTGTTTGGATTAGAAATGTACTTTTATCTCCCAGTCACCCCCACAGTCTGCACTGTGGTGCGTGTTACACAAGGTCAGATAAAAATAACAAAACTTGAGCCCAAACTGTTGAAGGAAATTCATTTTATGGGACGATAGTGGAGCAAGCAAAAAACAAATCATCCCCCAGATATGTATAGCACAGAAATCAGGCCCACAGCATCAGCTATTGCCCTCCTTGGAGCAGCTCATAAGGTGATGGATGACTTATTGATATTGATGCCCATCACACTGGAGACAAAATGGTCTAGGGAAAGACTGGGAAAGGCAGCCAGACCATCGAGGACTAGTTGACATTGCTTGGGAGCCAAAGGGAACTCCAAGGTTCATCCACTTCCCAGCACCTCAGCAATAAAAATAAATCCTATTAACTTCCATCACAATTGAATTCTAGTTCAACTCTGCCACAGTAGCCAACTCTTATTAGAGAGAGGGCACGTCAAGAGCCCACGTTTAATCCCTGCTCCGAACTCTGCGTGGCACTGGTCGACATCCTCTGGTAGTGAGAGACTCGACAGGCTTGTGAGATCCTGGAAATGGGTTCAAAGAGGCTAGAGAACCCTTTTGTGAATCTAGCTGGCTGCACACAGGAGCCGAGTCCCTTTTCCTTGCTGACTTTATGTGCAACAAATACACTGCATAAAGCACAACGTATTTATTAAGAAATACGTAATTGCAGATTAATTCCTTTTAAACGTTTTAAGCTACCTACTAAACCAGATCTGGTAATAAAAGCTAAAGCCAAAAAACTTGCAAAATTTCATTAACAGAAAAAAATAACTTTAATGGTCATTTCTATGGTTTAAATTAGAAGAACTGGGAGGGTGAGGAGAGATTTCTTTGAAGTGCCTTCATCCTCCAAAGAATATTGCTGCAGTTTTTTGTTGATGTTCATTCTCACAAGCCTAACTATTTTGTGAGTCACCTGGAACTGGTTTCAAATTTTAAATATTACAATCTAGAAGTCTTATTGCATCTAACTTCTCTGCAGCTTTCTTAGTTCTTCTAAACGACTTCTACAACTCTGCAGGGCTTTGTTTTGCCTTGGGTTTTCTCTTCAATTTTTGGTATGTAAATTTTATTTTTTAAACAAGTTCTTCATGCAAAGCACCCCCTCAGAGCAAAAGCCCACACCCTTTTTTATTTTTTTCTCTTAGATATCAAACTACTTGTGGCAGTCTTGTGCATGCTACATGAAATATGATCAAAGAGAAGTCACAGAGCTAAAAAAAAAATCATTAACTTTCTCTTTTCTCCCTGCTTTACTTATGTAGTAGATTTTACAGTTTCTCTGAATAGCCAAGCTGCACTTACTGTTTTCTTTACTTTCCAATTGCTGATGTCAGTGATGCCTTCATACACACTTCATCTAGCCTAGAAGAGTACAAGAAGAGTCAAAGCTGGAAAAAAAAAATACTGAAAGCTTTCATAACAGCCTTTATCCAGCAAGTTTCAAAGAGGGCTCATTTTGTACTTTCCCTGTATTTAATGAAAACAATTTCAAAGTTGAATTGTCCTCAAGCACTTTCAGTTTTGTTTTCTTCTTCTCATTCTCCTTTCTTGGTCCCCATCAGTGAATGGACTCAAGAGCAGTAGAAAGCCAAAATACTCAATCATTGTGCCCTTTCAATGGGCCATAATGATACCAAGGCTGCATAGAGTATTAGGCAATACAGTGTGAATAAACCTCTCCTTTTATTTAACAATCTGTATTTTACAGGTAATTCCTGGGAAAACTGTACTCACATCTGTGCAAGTTTTCCACAGGAACATACAGAGCTGTTATCAAATATTCCAACTTTCCCATTTCAGTCCTAGAACTGTCATTGTCAAACCAATCCTGTGTTTCTTATTGACCGAGAGGTAGCACGAATCCATACTGAAAGCTCTCCAGGGCCTTTAAAAGGTTTTTGTGTCTGTAACAGCACATCTATCTAATCTGCAATGGTCTGCTCACTTAAGAACATTAACTGGTAGAGATAAGCACAGGTTTCCAGTTTCTTACCTGGAGGGCAGTGCTTAGGTGGTTTATAGGCAAGATGACCCCAGGTTGTCGCCAACTTTATCCTGTTATTCTGGGTGCTCACACAAATGTCTGAAGTTGTACATGTCATATTAGCAGCCACCCGAAGGCTAGATGTGTTATCCATTCTCCTCCTTCACAGGAATGGGGGAGAAAGCAATGGGAATGTATCCAGCACTTTCAGCAGGTGCTAAAGGGAAAGGAGGAGAACAAAGTGAGCAACACAGCAACTTCATGAATAGATTTTCGTGCACTAATCAGTTTGCTCTCGAGAATCAAGAGCAGAAAATCTGAATCCATGAGCATCATGCGGAAAAAGACAGAGTGAAGATCAAATGAAGGGATTCTTGATAATTTTAAAGATATTTTGTATAGTCTATTTAGATTATTTAAGAGTTTTCATCAAAGCAAATCAACTGCCTTACCTGATGTTTGATGTTTCCAGATTCTTCACTGTTCTTCTGTCCATCCATCCCATATGTCATGGCAGTGTGGCTGTCTCAGATTGCTTCTACATCCAATGGAAAGTTGCTGAATACAGAAAAAAATACACAATCAGGACAAGCAGGGTAAACTGGGACCCCTGAATCCAGCAGCTGAAGGATTTTGTGTTGCTTTTAAGCCCAGGCAAGGGTTATATTTTATTTCTGCTAGGCTCTGGTCTGGGTCACATCAGGCTGCAGTGGCACTTCAGCAGCATCACACCACAAGTGTGTGACCCTCAGGTGACACAGTCTCATGCCTGGTGCAAGGAAAAGAGTGGATCTGACCTTTGGGTTTTGCAGCTTTGACACTTTGCTCAACCCCTACTCCATTAATAAATGAAAGTTCCCCTACAAGAAGACACACCCCACACTTAGTGTACTAAGTCTCTGATTTGCCAATCAAAATAAATAAAGTACTTGTGATTAATTTGGAAAAGTAGCATCAGTCAGGTGACTATGGCATCTGCTTGACATATTTCCCATTCCTTTTCTATCACATGATGAAGACTCTCTGTACTAGTAAAGCAAGGTATTATAAATTCAACATCCAAATTTTCCACCATGCCAGCAATTGTTTTAAGCGTGCTTCTTGTGCCTTTTATCTCTCTTACAAATCTTGAAGGGAATCGGATTCATCATTACACAAATGGCCTTTATTTCTGGCTGTTAAAAACCTGATGATGAGCAACATTTCCAAGGAAGAAAAAGCAGTCAATTTCCGAAGCATGTGCAGAGTTAATGTCTGCAGTAATTGCGACTAAGTACGGTAGAGCAGAGATGCTCTGCCAGCTGGAGCCAGGGATTAAAAAGGAAACATCTGTGCTGAGATTATAGGAACAGAGGAAGCTGTGGGAAGGAAGGAAGCGAGAATGCCCATGTAGGTCCACCTACCTCATTTGAACTTCTCCTTTTCCCCATGGTTTTGTTTTCCTCTCACTAAATTCCACGTATTTACCATCATGAGTGCAAAGAAAGGCCTGTCTGATTTCTCTGCTGTTTGACCTTTCCCTTAGACCATCCTCATGGCCACACATTGTACCAAAATGAGTCCTAAGAGCAGGAGTTGGGCATATGCTTAAAACTGAGCATATTTCAAAGTGATCTGCTGAGCAAGGACACCTTTGAGCATAACGACTTGAGATAAAACTTTGGGCCTCAACCAACAAACTACTTACAATGAAACTAACTTTAGGCAGACACGAAACTCCCTCAATCTCAGTGGGACTATAAACAAACTTAAATTTAGATGAGTTTAATTATTCAGCTAATCTAGGAGCTAAACAATCAGAAAGACTAGAGTCTAACAGCAAAATATTGCCTATTATATCAGAACTGGAATGCATCACTGCAGATATTGAATACTGACTGTATTCTTAATTCTGCATTCAATAAAACATGCTGAATGTAATGAAAAATGTGTTCTTTTCAGGTATCAGAATTTTAAAACCTGTCCTTCCTTTAGGAATTTTTTCCCCTTCATTCTTACTTAAATAGTGAATGAAAGCTACAGAAGATGCATTCCAATAAAATAATAAAAAACTCTGGTGGCTAGGTAACGTGTTAAGGAAGAGGAGACATACTTAAAATAATTTTAAAAACATAGCAAGGAGAAATTTCTATACATGCACAGACACACATTTATCTAGTCAGCTTAAATTCTAATGAATTATATGTTGCTTTTATCCTTCCAGTACTGAAGATTTACAAGTTTGCAGTAGATTTGCAGAAAGTGCCCTGTGTACAGGAAGGTCAAAAAGAGATTAGAGAACTCTTCACTTTCACAATATTTTGTTTTTATTTTTATTTCTACTCCAATTGCCTTTGAACTCGCGTTCCTCTGGTGAGGTGAAAACTCAGGGGTGAAGGAATTGAAGGTGGGGAGAAGGAGGGAGGAGAGGAGAAAGAAAAGCTAGAAGGGAATTACTCCTTTCAAAAATAAATCAATCAATAGAAAAAGCACAGAAGTATTACTTTAAAAAAAAAAATATTCCCAGAGCCAGCACACACACTCCATTTCTACTAATTGGATTGTGATGTGTTTGCCTTTAATACGTGCAGCCAGCCCCTATGCCCTGCCTTGTGCACATGTCATGTCCTTTTAACATCAGCAGCCACTGGCCTGATTCTCAGTCCTTGATAACATGTTCCCAAGCAGGATCGTGTAACGAGGGGGAACGGAGAGGGAGAGGTGGGGGAGAGCAGCCAACGCCAGCACAAGCGATTGGTGGCTTTGTTGAAATGCTACAGACAATTCTCTTCTAATCGCTGACCCTTTCATTTGATTTCAATTCTTTGTTTCTTGTTGATATGTTGAGGAAAGGCTACTTTGGCCATAAAACAAAAGGGTGGATCCGAGCAGGGGTTTTCCTTAATCCGCTCTTCTCCTTTCTCTCTCACCCTGCTTTCAGCAGATTTTCAGTATCATTAGTTTCTCTGAGTGTTTGCATTTTTCTGTTCTTGTTTAGAAAGGGAAGAGCTGTCAGAGACCACGAAAACTGTATTGGGTTCAAACCACAGAAGTTTGAATTGCTGCAGTAGCATTGATGAAATGCTAAAAGACAGTGAAGCTGGGGAAGAGCACCATGGGCAAGGAGAGTAAACCTGCTTGCTCCATCCTCTCTCAGACCAAGTTCCCTCTTGTGCTACACCTTTAGACTCAATATTTTATCTATTTATTTTAGGCAATTTGCTGAAATACCTTGCAAAGGTTCCCTTTGCCTACCTGGTGGGACAACACATTCTCCATACAGGAGCCCTCTGTGTTATTGGCTGCCAGAAAAATCAGACAAAATTTATGAGCTGCACCTCCAAAATATTTTCCTTTCTTTTCACTCATTAACTCTGTAAAAAGAATCATAGAAAGCTTTAGATGCAAGTATTTTGCCAGTTCCTTAAGGAAAGAAACAGGTTAGCCATTTAACTCTACTGCTCTTTTAGTGAGATTGCCCAGACAGGACATTTAAAATACGGGATTTTGAAAATAATTGCTTCCACCATCACTAAAAGTGAAATACACTTGAATAACATCGACCTTCTTTTAAAGTGTGTAGATGCTTCTGCATGGGTTAAATGTCGGATTAAAACCTACATGGACTTTTTGAGTGGCATGTGAGCAGAAATCAGACAAGACCCAGACACCACAAAACAGACTTTGCGCTTATTCTGGGACCACATCTGAGTGCCTGATCATTTTGCCTGATTTTTTTTTTCCATTTGATTTATAAAAAGAGAGCGGTGAAGTTGGACTGGGATACATCAGACCGCAAATTACACCGGACTTTGAGGTCTCACTGGTTGGCTCTCCAGGGTTTATCTGAACTAAGTGCACATTGGGTTTGCTCAATGGAACCTTCTCCTAAATGTAGCATCTCACCGGGTTCCTGGTGTGTCCATACTGGTGTGAATAAGAGATACCTTCTGGTTCAGTGAAGATACAAGTTTGCCTGCAAAGTTTCTCAGTCAACCTCTCCAATGTTTACTTTCTGCTTTAAAGTGAACTAGAGGACTTTTTGGACTTTGTTATGTCAGAACAACTGAACTCACCTGCAGTGGCTTTTCCTGAAATCTGAGATCCCAAGTGATGCTTTGCCTAGAGATCAGCCCTTGAATATCTTGAAAATAAGTTAATAAAAACAAAATTTCATCCAGCAGGGATAAAAAGTGAAATCAGATTCACAAATACAAACTAGAAAAGAGAGCATACTGCCTTCCCTATTTAAGTCATAACAAATACCAAATTCTGTATATTCCATCTCCTTAAAAAAAGATTTATGGCACTATTTTTTTGTCACACAGGTGGTGGTGTGCAGTGGGGTAATACAGAGATCAGCCTGCCTTTCCTGTTTTGGATCCTCAGCTATCCCAGATCACCAGCTAGGTGACAGGTACCTGCCCTTTGCATCTCTCCTTGTGTTACCTGTTAAAAACAAAGGTGCAGAAGCAGCAGCTTTCAAATTTTGTGAAAAGACATCTTATGGCTGTTCCTATCAAAACAGATCCAGAATTTTAACCTGCAGCTTTTATCACTTTATGCAGCTGAGCCATTTGTTTTCTTAAACTGCTCTGACCATCTCTTTGGGCAAGACCAGGTAATCCAAAGCTTTCAACTAATGACAGACACTACAGAGAATAAAAGAGCGCCAGCATGGACCATTTCAAAGAAAACCAATGCAATCTTAATGCAAACTTAAACTATCTTTGGAAAGGGGGAAATAAGCTAGCACATGGGTAGTCAGCACTTTACGTACTTTCCTTAAGGAAATATTAATAGCAATAAAAAAACCAAACCATCGGGAGCTCCAGGAAAAGAAAAAAAACACCTAAGTCCTTAGAACAGTAAGGATCCTGGCTGATGCAGCTTGAAACATCAATTAGCTCCCCCTTTGACCTGTGTTTGATTAGCAGATGTGCACATCCTGAACTCTGAAACCTCTCCTGCACCCTAATTGTGTGGCACTCTGCTCTCCATCCCACTTCTGCTGCCGTGGGTTTCAGTGGCACTGGCACAAGCTGCTGACAATCCCTCTACGTGCAAGCTGAGCCCATGCCGTGCCATGCACTAGTCAGATGTGCAGCTTACCAGCGTGTTACTGTGAGGAAAACCCTGTAATGTAGCAGCTTGGCAAGGGAATAGTTTCCCTTTTATCTCTTATTAAAGGGGATCAGGTGTTTGCCCATGAGAACTGCACTCTAAGCTACATGATTCTTTTTTTTTTTTTCCTGGAATATGCCCATAAACTAGATATGTGTCTGTTTAAATAAGCATAAAATTATGAGTATCCTGCAGCAAAAATGAGACAGCAGCGTTCAGGAGTAATGTGGATAAAAAAGCTTATTCTTTTCCCCTTCCATGACTTTGGTGGTGAACTTTGAGCCTATGGAGAATTTTCAAGGACACAGAAGAAGGGTCCCTACAGCTGACAAAGCCTTTTTAGAATAAGCTTTTCAATGCATTTGATTGAGAATAGCAGTATAAAAGCTGTGATCTGTATTTATGTGCACATATAATCCTCACTATGCTGGCAGCTCGCTGTGTTAAGGAGCAGCATCTCCCTCAGGTTTGCCATACACCCTCCACTTTTCCAGACAACACAGAGGACTTTACTGTTCTCTGAGCTGAGACCAAAGAGCTTTATTAGTTGCACTGACTGCAGGATTCTCGTGCTCTTGAGCCTTCTTATTTTAAAGCCTTTCATTTCCCAAGACAGCTGCAAGGTGTCCCTTCAAGGATTTTGCTTTTTTGATTTATACTTTTATACACTCAAATCTCAGCCGAGATATCCCAGCCTCATTCCATCCCTGACCTTACACTATCAAACTGGGCTGACCCTCCATCTCTCAGGACTGGGCTGGATTCCAGCCCAGGTTATGGAAGCACTGGGGCAGAGCTGCCAAGCAACCCATCAACAGAATCCCAGGGAGACACTTCACCCAGAGCTGCTGCTGGCCACACGAGCCCGCTCAACTCTCCACCCTCTGAACTTCTGACTCCAGCCTTGTTTTTAACCAAGGGTTCGTCCTGGGTTCACTTTGTTTTTCTGAGAAAATCCTGACCAAGCTGAGCACGGAGATCCCGCAGATGGCATGGAAGTGGATGACATGGGGCTGAGAACTGCAGACAATACTGAGAATTGTCATATTTCTTTTTTTTTTTTTTAAAAAAAGCAGCAATTTCAGCTAGGAGTGAGCTTGTTGGCAGTGAGTTGGAGTTCCTGAGAGCCAAGGCACCTGCTTCTGGTCATTGTTCTCCATCTACCACACCTGTAAGCGTGAGGATATCCAGGTATTCGATAAGCTCCAACCTCAGCCAAGAAGATCCAGCCTGTAGAGAGGCAACACCCAGGGGCTGACACTTTTGTGTCACAAATCTGCAAGTGAAACACACCCAAATGAAATAAATACCTTCTCATTACATCATCATGCTTTTTTTAACTTTAAAAATAAAGGGAAAAAAGGAGATGCTTTACTGGAATAACCTTACTGTCAGAATCAGACTGGAAAAATGCAGCTGCTGCATAAACCTCTTGCAGAAAATCCTTTCACTGTCAGAAAGGCCCTGTTCTGCACAATATATTTCTCTTAAATTAATACCTTTAAAAAAAAATCTGTAGAAGTAAGAGAAAAGAAGCTCTTATTCAGGAGAAACTGAGGCAATTTGAGCCAGTATAGGCTGGATTAGCTTCCAGCATGGAAGCCATTTAAATAAACCTCTAAACAGTCCTTAGTACTTGCTTAAATAATAAAGGGGGAAAAATAGAGGTTTTAAAGCTGGAAGTCTATAAAATCTCTATTCCTGTCCTATTCAAGAGCCACCCTTAGCTGCTGCTGATGAGAGCAAAATTGGGAGCAAATAATACTACCATCCTGCTTCCTCAATAATGCCTTTAAAACATATAAGTGCCAGTTGAATTAGCCTATTTATAAGACTTCTTTTTTCCCCCTGACTGTAAACTCCTAATGACTCTCCGTTACACAATGCAATTCAATATGACTCAAGCTTCCAGGGGTCTTGATCCCCTCTAGATAGTGTACCACAAAAGTGATTTATAAACTACAGCCTGAGAAAGTCACAGAGACTGAAGTGATTTGAGAAAATAGTTCAGGCTTGTAAGTGAATACAAGTGCTATGAATTCCAATGACAGAATAATACCCCCTCCCCCAAATCTTTTTTTAGCTCATTTCATACAACAGAGAGAAAGGTAGTGTTGAAGGAAAGAGAGGAAAGGAATAAAAAGCCCAAAGGGGATAAGAAAATTGAGAGCTGTATGGTGAGGGCTAATCAGGCACACACGAAAGTAAGATTTTTTTTTTTTTTTTTTTNTGAAAAAGTGTAATGAGAGCCTGTTTGCATTGCAGATCATATCACTGAAACTGAGCAATTTTGAATGGAGCACTCTGGCTGGAGGAGGCAGGGAAAGAGCTAATAAAAGCAGAGACCACTGATAAGCTGAACTCGGATAACAGGTGTATCGTTGGAGGAGAAAAATACATATTTGTCATCCTTCCTTCCCCACAAACAAGTGGGCAGCAAACCTAGGTTTTTTGTATTTTCTTTTCTTAAGAAGGACTCTATATCTCAAAAGTTATTTTGGATTGAACGAGAAGGGGGGAAAACAGAAAGAATCCCAGAGCACGCAGTTCCTTCTCACAACACAGATTTTCCTATCCGAATTTCAAAAGGGGCTGTTATTTTGGAGTCTGTTCCCTTCCCCCTCCCCTTATCGCCTCTCCCTGTCTTTCATATTGAGGCGTTTGGTCTAAAGACAACCAGGGAGCTAAATATATATTAATTAGAACTCTTGAGGCTGCCATCAATGAGATACAATTATCCCAAACTGTTGCTATTACAGGCTCTGATAGCTTCATTTAAATTCCTGAATAAAACATGAAATATCTTTAATGAGAAATGAATATAGTTGTCAGGAGGGAGTAGTTGTGATATTGTTACTAGTTGAGATATAGAAGATGAAGACATAATATGAATACCTCTGACTTTATATAAAAATGATGGCTGTTAGCAAAAGACAGATACTCCTTCAGAGACTTCATTTGGGCTGCATATCAAAAAACATAGAAAATAGCAACACATCTCTTGCAAGGAAACTCTGCTATGCAAAAGGCAGCTGGGACTGCTGTCGTGCTGCAAACCATATCTGCTGCAAGGTGCAACACTGGTCTAAAAAATTCTTTACCGTTAAGGGGAATGTAAACAAATCATGTGAAGCCCAGTGAAATATTCCTTTTGTCTTGTTCCTCAGTGGCTGACCAGGGGGTTCAGTGTGGAAAACTCCCACACACAACCACACTCTCCCTTGTTTTTCTTACTTTTTTTTTTTTAATTATTTTTAAGACAAATGCCAATGAGGGAGCAGAGACACGGTTCTCTCCCTTTCAAGGCAACTGAAAGGCACAAGGCCAGGCTAGCAAAGAGCAGTTCTCTAAATCACACTGTCAGGGAGAGAGGAGCTGCAGCATCTCTTCATTCCTCCACAGCTCCTTGATGGACTGCACCAGATGTACTAAAAATTCACCCCTGAGCTGCAGACGAGGTTTCCTCACCTGCTGTTATTTTACTGCATTTAATGATTCTCTCCTCCTTTCCACACTCGTGTATTTGTCCCTTTTTTTCCTTAAAGTGACATCTCCTGACTTTCCATTCAGGAGAATTTCTGAAATAGCTTACAGAGAAGGGGCAGCTCTGGCTCTGTCACTGGAGTCCCTCACTTTCCTGGTCCCACCAGATGACAAAGCACTCCGACTCTGGCATCACTCCTGGAAAACAGTGGATTCTGGGGTGGAGCATAGCAGCTATTTAACAGCATGTACCATCACTTACACTTCAGTGTAGGTCGCAAAGTGGAGATGATTACCATACTAATTGAAAGGGCATGGGAAACATTAAGGAAGCAGAACATAATTATCCAAACTGGAAATTGCCAGGTCGTTCCCATTCTTGAAGGATCCTCTAGTGACCACAGAGAATGGTCAGGACCTCAATTTAAAGTCTCAGCACAAGTTTGCATCAAGCTTTTTTACATTAAATCAATTAATATGTATGTCCTGACTATTATTTTTGAGATACTTGTGTAGAGTCTCCATTTCTTCTCCAAGCTTTGGTGTTGCCTATATTCTCTAGACAGAGACAGAAAATTATCTCAGGGATACAATTCAATTTCTCTTAATCAACACCTCTTTGCTTCATCGAGTAAAGCATGTTTAATCCATTTAGAGTTAGTTGTCAAGGAACACACACTCTAATTAATATTTTCCTGAAGATGTTTATACATGACAGTATAATAAATTAAACAAAGAAAGTGAAGGATTGAAGAGGTCCTAAGTGCCTCTGTCAGACTGGACCAGAAGGGAGACCTCCACGGATTCTGTTTCTCTTCCACACAAGATAAGACCTTATAAGAAGTAAAGGAAATTCATATATCTGATATATCTTCTATTCTTGGCAGCCCTCAGGGCCATCTAAGTATGCTGCAGTCATGGCAATGAATTGCTGTGCCTCAAAACTTGCCCTTCCAGAAACGGATCAACACTTACCGGCAGGTTCCTAGGATGAGAGAAGAGTTGCCCAAAGTATTGCAAATCTTTTTCTGTCCTTACGCTTGCCATATTTGTGATCTTGAAGGCTCACAACCTGAAATATATGTATTAATACCCCACAATATGAAAATGGTTATAATTCCACCCTTCAAAACTGGCCGCAAAATACCTTGGAAGTAGAGATGTGCAGTCACAGGACCAAGAGTACAGTGCAACCTCAACTACAACACAACCAAGAGTAAAATACAAATACCTGAATATCAACCTGAATATTTATGCCATATTCCCATGCGTTAGATTTATATGAATAATAACCATTCCTGGGATCAAAAGCCAGCTTTAAGGTGAAATATTACAACCCAAAAGCAAATAGGTTGTTTTAACAAGCGAGCCCCTTTCCTTTATAGCAAATTTGGCATCCCCTTGAGATAGTCAAACTTGCTGAAGCAAACACTCACCCCTGACTGCATAAGTCATCCCTAAGGAGCAGAATTAAGGACCTCGGAGCCTGACACGGTGAACATCAAGTGCAATTTACAGCTCTAGAATCAATGGAACCAGAGCGATATCCAATTATACTCATTTTATTTATGTAGTTTATTTCCTCCAAAAATTAATTTTATGTTCCAAAAAATTGCTGGATTAATAGTCCTAGTAACTGAGCCCATCCATCAACACAAATATAGAAGGCAAACAGTGACTCTGCAGATTTTACTGTTTGTTTTAAAGCAGGAGCAGGCCAGAGCACATTTGGAGAGTGACAAGAACCTCCAGAGATCTGTTCAATATTTTTACCCTTTTCTAAGATGACATCTACGGTGTCAGCCAGCTATGACCAGCTGCAGTGGTGTTATTTCTGATGGGAACACGCATTTTTTCCAGGAGGCAGCTGACAGCAATGACTTTTTGACTGGCCCCTTCCAGTTGCTCAAATCTTAAACTGCAGTTAAATGGCAAAAAAAAGGAAGAAAAAAAGTAGTGTTACCCAAAAGATGGATGTTTACTTCAAAATCACCAGTTGTTTTTTCCCCTTCTCTAGATTTAACCCAAACTCTCCTTTTTTCCTCATCCCAGCACTGCTGTGTTGAGACACTGGCAGCTTTTGGCCATATTCCTGCTATACCCTGGGCAAGATAGGGAAGTTTTCTGGGAGAAAGAAACATGAACATGAGAAAGAAAAGAGGAGCCAGAGAAGCCAGGCTGTGGCACTGCGATCTCAAGGGTGGTGACAGATAGAAAAGCTAAGGTACATGAGCCGTATGCACAGTAACAAATCTGAGAGCTTACATTGGGTGTGGTGACAACAATTAGTGTCTGCCATTTGTACCAAAATCTTGGCTTCAGATCTCCTCCAAACTCAAACTTCCCCTTCTCTTTCCACTCCAATTGCAACCTCTCCCAGATTCACCCCTTGTTCCTGGGGCTCACTGGCACCAGTGGGAGGGGGCAGAGCAGCCAGTGAGCGCTCAGATAAGACACCCACCCTTGGCCTCATCTCAGCAAGATGTTGGTTTTCCTCTCCTTTCTTCCATTGTTCTCTTAATTCTTAAAATAAAATCCCTTCTGACTGAAGGTACCTGTTTGTTCCTATATCCTGAGAAGCCTAACAACAAAGCACTTGGAATTACTTATTGTTATGGCTTGGGGACAAGATTACATCTCTAAGTTTATAAAGCAGCGGCTACATTTGCCACTAAATACAAATGATTTTAATAATCAGCATTATATTTGCTTCCTTCAGCAGGGTGTCTTGTCATTACTTTAACGATAATAATACTCGCTTTTCATTTGCTAAGTGTTATTATGATTATTATTCAGAAGCTTTACTATAATTAACTAACTGAGCCTCACAACACCCCTGTGAGTCAGGTAAAGAATTATGACTCCTTGCTTTTTTACCTGGAATTGTGGCAACAGGGAAGCTGAGGATTGGAACACAGAGGAGGCTTGGATTAAAACCAGCAGTTCTTACCTCAAAATCCCATCCACAACCCACACCTTGAACTCCCTGCCTGCTGTTCACCATCTAGTGCTACTGTCAATTCAAATTCTCCAAGATGACATTTTGGAGAGGCAAGAAAAAAAGAAGGAGAAGGAAGAAGAGACTTGGCAATCCATAACAACATTGAGACACTTTGCTCTGTGCAGCTTAACAACCTCCTCTGGCAGCTCCCGCTCCCGGCTGGTGTCAGTTCCCAAATCCTGAGCACTCATGTTCAGAGCGTGCATTACACACATCTGTATCTATACAAGCGACAGCTTCTGTCTGTAATAGCCACCTGTGAGACCAGGGGAGGGGCATTAAAAATTAAAGAACTGCAGAGTAGATTGGAAGCCAATCTTGGGTTTTATAGACAGGGAAGCGTTTGACAGGTGGTCTCTGCAAAAGAAGTGGCCTTAGAGACACATTTCTCTTGATTTTATTTTTTAATTAACTTTTATTCTCAGTATTATCATGTCCTCCCCACACACACGCACTTCCTTCCCTCCTCTTTTTCAGCCTGGAATGCTGATTAACTCACCAGACTCTCACCACACTGCTATTACAGGTACCTTCAGTGTTGAAATCCAGCAGGAATGTTTTAAATATCTTTTCCTCTATCTACACATCCTGATGCTATCCATCCACCCAACAAGCCCAAAGACCTTGACAACCACACATAGTCAAACTGCAGTGCTTATCATCAAATTAAGGCAAGTGGCTTATCCTGTAACTCTCTATAGTGACTGTCCAGCAAAGCCTGTAATTACAGGGCTGCTCGGTGATGAGCAATCCAAGCTCCGGGTCAAGCATGTGCCTGTTAAGCTCTTCCACATGTGCCATTCAGACCCTTCCTGTTTGGGTTTCGTGTGCTGGTTTTGCACCTCTCGCCTCACATAAAACCAGATGACCTCGGAGAGACCAGAAGGGCCATCTCCATCGCTGTTTGTGGTGTAGACTTCACCTCCTGCCATAAAAACGCTTCCTCACCTTCCCTCCCGCTCACCCCTCGCATTCCCACTTTCAAGTTAATTGGAATAACACATCTGCAGCCAAACAACAGAAGCCAGTGCATCCCCTCCAGGCCCCCCCTGCCCTCTCCACTGCCCCAATCCCGCTTTGCTTCATTGACTCCTCCAAACCCACCGCATTTCGACAGGAGCACTTAACCTTCTGCAGAATATCTTTATGCTCCATTTTCCTTTCCATTAGGAAGGAGATGAAAGCAAGCAGAGGATGCTTTTGTACAGCTGCTGCTGCTGCTGCCAGCAGATGTGCTCTCCCAAGCCTATATGTGTTTTAAGCACAGGATGGAATACTTTGAGATGTGAGGGGTTTTGGTGTGGAAGGGATGTTTGGGGGAAGCTTAAACAATGCTGAGTTTAAGCCAAATGCATGATTTACACCCAAATCAGAGTAATTTGTATTTGTGCTCTCCTCCATGTTCTTACCAGAGACTCTGCTAACCAAAAGTGCTTCACTTGCTGTATTCTGAGTTTGATTTTCCAATTTCTCTCTATGTGTATAAAGTCAAGGCTCAAACTGAGACTAACCATAAGCCTTTATCACCTGAGGAAAAGATCTGTTATGAACCTGCTAAGCTTTCCTGTTGTATTCACTTCTTAACTTCCAAGTTAAATGTAATTTCTGGGGTTTTCTTCATAAAAATGAATTTGTGGCAACAATGGGAAATTATTTTTTTTTAAACCCATGGTCGAAACAGTTTTTAGAAAGATATAAACAATTATTAGAAGCTTGTACACTGCGAGCAAAACATCCTGCCCAAGTGACTGACGAGCACCAGTAACTTTATATTCATGTGTGTTCCTTAAAGACCCTGTTGCACCCCACCGAGAACCAGTTCTGAGTCAAAGCTTGGGAATCTCCAAGTGCAGGAAAACTGGCTCTAATAAAACTGTCTAGATTGTGTCCTCCCAGGAGTCATCTCACCCACCAAAGATGCAAGCACATCTGGGGTAGGCAGCAGCTGAGTATAAATATAATATAGAGGGAAATGATGAGGCTTTTCTGCACCTGAACTGCCGGATGTATTTTAGGTAGGAAGATCCTGTTCGGAAGCTGATCAGTCCCATGTCTACTCTTGCTTATTTGCCATGCTTTAAAGCATGCCTGGTCGTGACCTCTCTTTTCCATCTCGGGTTGGAGGAAGGAGGGTGGTGTGGGGATGGGCAGGGGTGAGCTCAGGATTTCAGTTTCCCCAGTTCAGTCCTTTGCTCTGCACAATCTTTGTGTGTGTCTGGGGGCAAGTCAGTTAAACTCAATTTGCCATCTCTAAGCTCACAGTATTATTGCAAGTGCAAACACTGCTGGGGCAGTGAGGAACAGAAAGGAGCCAAGTGACCAGAGCAGCAGCAAACACCACTGTGATAATGGACTGGAAGGAAAGTGTCCCCCACTCCCTGATACCCAACCCAAGCCAGCTTGAGGTGGTGGTAATGAAGCTTTAGCACACACAGGCTTTGGGGAGGGCATGTTCTGGTTATAGATTTCAGGCAGAAGCTGTCCTGCAGGAGGGCATGGGGGGACTGCAGCAAGCAGGGCAGTCAGAGACCCCCCAAAAACCACTTTGGTGGCTTGCCCAGCTCCAACAACAATCACTCTTCCCTCTTTGGTGCCATCAGGACCAAATCAAAGCTACATGAATCTCTGTCATTCTGTCCCTTCCCTTATTGCACCAGAGGCTCAGAGAGCCTGGCTCTGCCTTACCAGTCTCATTGCATTAGCCTGATAAACCATCCATTTACCTATAATTCAACAGACTGTAAAAATCCTTGTGGCTATTGCACAATAAGGAAAATAAATAATAATATGCCTTAACAAGCATCAGTCGAAATAACCAGGATTTGATGGACCCGGCGATAAACAGCAGATTTACTTTCCCGGGAATGCAGACAAACTAATCAGATTTAGTTGGCAGCTATGAAAACACAACTGATGGGAGGCTCAGCGCCGGCTCGCACAATCCCCTCCGTCCCTGCGAACGCAGAGGGGCATGAAAGGAATGGACATTAAAAAGATATCGTATCGTCATGTCCCCGTGCTGGATGCAATGCCCTGGCACGCTGACAGCTGGCTGGCAGCTTTCCATCCCTGGGAAGGGGGATACTGGTCCACACAGCCCAGACAGCAGTTTAACCCCAGGGTCAGAGGCCAGTCAGGCGTTATCTACCGACTGGGCGCATTTCCTCCGCATCTGTGGCTTCGATATTCCCGAAAAAGACACTGACAGGAGGATGAAAGCTAATGGGAGCTCCTCTGGTATTTAGAAATTTAAAGGCCTACATTCATTTTTAATGACCTTGGAAACTCACTTAAAAAAATAAATAAATACCTAAAAACAAACAAACAAACAGTCAAAAGCAATTTATGTTTTGTGAGAGGAAAAAAATTACTCCCAGCCTGGCTTCCCTACCTGGTTTTTCAGGACTTCCAGCTGTTGGACAAGAGGAGAATTGCTGTGTGCTTTGTTAACTAAAACGTAATTTTCAGGATAACATTCTGACTATGAGATGAGTTGTACAGTTGTGCCTTGCATGTACACCGTTAAGCTTTTATTGCACAGGATGAAAATAATTCCTACCTTAGCAAGGTAAAAACCATCATTATCTCCTCCCTGTTCTTCTGCACAGGTAGAGTTTGACAGACCCTTGTCAGTCTGCACGAGGCATAGGGCCAGTTTTTGAGCTAAGCACTTATTTGGTGCATCCCTGCCATGTTTTAAAGCCACTCTTGTTTTCCAGCTGTCTTGGAGGTGCCAATGCTGTATAAATTGGAGCAGCCCCTAAACCTGACCACATTTATGGTGCCGGCAAAAGCAAAAGGGAGCTGTTCCAATACCAGGCAGGCAGACGGGGTCCTTGATGGTGTCCCATCTGCCAGACACCAGCACGGAGAGGGCAGAGATGTCCTTAGAGCCCTCCTGCTCTGCCAGCCACCTTCTGCTGGTGGGTGTCCCAGGTACCAGCCCTCTCACCAGGGTGGCAGCTTTGTGGCAGCAAGGATTACCAAGCAGCTGCTGATGCTGCCACAGACCACAGGGCCAAGGTCTGCCAAGAGAGATAAAACAAAGCCCTTTGCCATTACCCAGGTGGAGCTGAGCTCCTTTTATTGATTATGCTACAGCATTAGTTCTAGAGGAATGCAGCAGTGGATGGAGCCAAGATGACTGTCTCCAGTGGACGACACTCCAATGTTTTTAGGTGTACTGCAATTTAATCTTTTTTCTTTTGTTATCTTTTAAGATGATGAAATCCAAACACTACCTGATTGGGCACTATTAATGGACCAAATATTTTTTTCCCATGTGCTCAGCTGATTATTATACAGACCTCACCACAAAAATAGTGACCAGAAGACACGTCAGAAGGACTTTTTGCCAATTCTTATGAGTCACTGATATTTACTGTCTCCTTCCCAGCCATATCACAAAACCATCTCTACGATTAATATCTTTACTGGCATCCTCTGTAGAGTGGTAGCCAACACCAACACAGCCTCTGCATTTTAAAGGCGACAGAGATGGATGAGGTCATTTTCCCATCCCTCATGTCATTTCCCTCCCCGTCTACGAGGGTGCTCCTTAGGAGAATATCCTAATGGAGGGTTTGTCTAGACTAGCCTTTAATTGACTCTAGCAACAGGACTTCCTCCATTTCTCCAGGGAGACCATTCCACCACCCAACAGACCTCGCTGCCAGGAAATGCTTCCTGATATTCACCCCACCAGCTCCTTCCTCAGTGTTATCCCTGGAGCTGTGCTCAGATAATGTTATGCACAGCCAGAGCTGTAGATCCCACCCATCTCACCAGGGTACTCACACATGGACCACACTTCCAACAGGCCTGACAACTTCTGCTTGTCAACTTTTTTTCCTTTCAAAGCCCTAGATCAACATAATTATTTTAATTTCCTTCTTTGGCTGCACATTAATTCAATTAGTTTATGGAGAGGGTTTTTGATAGCCTTGGCAGAGGAAATACCACCTTTTGGGTAGCCATTATAAACAGTCACATATTTTTAATTTACTACAGGGACAAAAAGGTGCTTGTATGTATTCTTCAACAAATTCCAAATTCAGAATGCAGAATGCATTCCGAATTTCCAAATGCTTGTTAAAAAGAAATCAGTTTAGATTAATTTACTGTTAGAGCAACCATATAAATAGTGAACACATTAATAAGGTAGTAACAGATATATTAATAACGAGTAAATCGATTGTTATGGGCTGTTCAATACTGTGCTTATTAGCCAGGTTTATATTCCTCTACACTACTAGAACTGATGAGCTTTAAATAATCTAAACATGTTATTCATGACTTGAGTATTCTTCTCTATTAATAATTTAGTAACAGTTTATAAACTATTCATAATTGCATTCTTCATATCAAAATACGATCTTTGATCTAAAAGTGAATTATAACTTAGGACAGTCTCCACTGGTCTGACCTGATCACACACAGGGACCCACCCTGGAGCTGCTGAAGCACCACCTGAGCAATTCCCACACTCTCCACAATTTGTTTCAACTCGTGTAGTGGCTCTTAGGAAACCTGATAGGCAACACAAATTTTATTTGTAATTTTGCAAAACTCAGTAGCAAAAGATGCTTAGAGCATGGCTAATGCTCTCATTGCATTTGTAAATCTCTTTTCATCTGCTGATTTGGAAATACATGAGGAAGATAGGCTAAGAGGAGATCACCTAGACTATCATGAAGGTATTATTACTATTATCATTATTATTATCGTCATGATCATGGGACTTGTATTCATCTTACCAGTTCTGTCGAGGCATAGAAACAAGCCCTGGTCTGCTTGGAGAACAAGTTGTGCAGAAAACGGCTGAAGAGATGCCAAGAAGAAATGGAGTATTAAGATTTCATCAACAAGCAATAAGCAAAGGTCAACAACCAAAGCTCTGGCTTCCTCAGACTGGAATTGTCACATCTGTACTCTTCCAAAGATTCACCAAGTCCTGGAAAGAGATGTCAAAGCCTTGGGAAAGGGTAATCCAATAAGTGCTACAAAAGAAAGAAAGAATCTGGCTTATTGGTCAATCAAGAAATGGCTAGATTGTGTTAGGAGAGGTGTTTTAAATATAAAGCTATCAAAGCTCAAAGCTTTGATAAAAACTTGTGGAAATATTTCATCTAGTTCTGGTATTTAAGAGCAGACACCTTACTGGGACAAGTGCAGTGTAGGGTATAAATATTTGACAGGAAATTGCTGGCTCCCTCATGAAGAGGTTAAAGGACTTTGTCTTATTTAAACACCTAAAGATTAAAAAGAGGTTATGATGACACTTTTGAAATGCATTCAGGGTTCAGGATGGTGAGACCAGGGGAACAGTAAAGAAAGATTATGTAATTTGAAGGACACTATTCGAACTAGATCAGTTAATTACAGATAGATCACGAATAATCTCACCATGAAAATAAAATAACACAAGTATATATTATTTGAGTATTGAAACTCTGTTATTATTTTCTAAAATTAAACAGAAGGGAATCTGAACTGAAATTTGATAAGCCTTTGAAAGGGGTTGTATTGCCAAGGAGACA
Source organism: Pachycephala philippinensis (assembly GCA_013397055.1). Lineage (NCBI taxonomy): Eukaryota > Metazoa > Chordata > Aves > Passeriformes > Pachycephala > Pachycephala philippinensis. The sequence goes on from VWZT01008709.1 coordinate 757,534, forward strand.
TGAATCCTGCATGTCAGTATAACCCCAAAGGGCTGAAAGGAGACTGGATTCCTCTTTATTTGCATTGTATTTATCTTATGCATCAGGTTTCTGTGGTTACTTCTGGAGAGCAAAAAGGATTTATCCCCTCCTTACCCTTTTTGCCTTCTGACAGGCCTGCAGGGTTTGCCTGGGTCCAGTTTGTGCCTTTCTTTGAGCACAAATTGCTGATCAGCCATCATAATGAACAAGATGTAGAAAGATGCAGTGATATACTTACAGATCCACATGTCCCCAGCTTAGATGGAGGCTGGAACTGATGGATGAACTCTTGAGAGAGGAATAAAGTTTGCTGAATATACCTAGATGACATAAACATGCTTTATTTCTTTAGATAACTCAATAGTACAATATATGAGTGATGGGGCAAAATAGAAAATGGAAAGAAAATTCTTCTGGGTATTTGTAGTACCTAGATTTGATTTTGAACTCAATCCCCGCATGCTTGCTAGATGGTCTGTCTTAGTTTGTGTCTGAATGACCTTTGAAGGCTTGAATATCCTGGACCCTTCAGAATCAAGTTTGGGGCTTCAATCCTCCCTCTCTGGAGGAAAAATAATTTCAGAAAGAGCTGGAACAGAAGAAAGATTTGTTATGGCTTGTAGCTTTGGTGATTTATCCAGTTTGGAAACAGCGACAAAAGCGCTATCTCCTGTTTCCCCAGAATAAGTCTGAATGGTGGAGAAAATTAGCCAACTTTTTTCAATTTTTTTTCCCCTTAATTATTATTATTGCCAGCTCAGCCCCATCATTCGACTACGCTTAGGAGATTAATTTTTTTTTTATACCCTGCAAAGTACTTTCTAACAATACTTATTAATTTTGCTGGAGGAGTGGCCCAAGTAACTGGAGTATTCTCCTGTTCTGTCCTCCCACACACAACTCAATCTTCCCCCGTGCTCGTGGAGGAACAGCAGCCTCCTCTTTCATGCGTCTGTGCTATAAGTGGAAAGAGGATTTGACTTAAAGGCACACTGACAACTGGTTTAAAACCTTGAGTTAATTTGGTGTCAAAGTAATTTTTTTATAAAATTTGGGGGTTTCTTTAGAGTGACGAGAGAGTGAGAGATCTGTTAAATCAAAAGAGAATTAATTATTCCCAGCCATTACTGAAAATACAAACACAACCAGGTTGTGTTAGAGCAAACGAAATTGATTTTAAACAAAATTGAACCTGACCATTCGTGTTTCATCGCCTGCTCTGTAGCACCGACAGCCGCCCTTCTCCAAGGCAGGCTGGCTTCTCCAAACTTCTCTCCTTGTTCAACAGAATTAAGTATTAATCTGGCCACTTTTAGAGAAAGCTGAATGATAACCCTTTGTTATCTGAGTTTGCTCAGACTGTCTCAGCTGATTAAGTCTTGTTTCCCAACTGATCAGGAAGACATATGAGGGTGACAAGCTTTTGTCTTGCAGAGATCTTCACGTTTGAATTCCGTAAATTCTCATCTCTCTTACCACTCCTGTTTCTCCATTTAAGCAGACAAAAACCTAAACGAACCTGAAATTTAAGAACTGAACAGAAAACTCTAACTTTTCTCTTCCCCAAAGCCTTTCTAAATATTTCTGGCATGTTTTTCTTAATCTGCCACTTAACGTTATTCCTGCTAAAAAGTATTAGGATACAGGTTTTGTTGTTGTTTGTTTTTCATGAAAAACATACAATTAGATCCATTTGCAGAGAAAACCAACACAGCAGTAAAGGCAGGGTAGGGGGTTGCTAAATGCTGATGAGAGCTGAGGCACATTAACCAGTTATGAATATGCTGCTCTACTCTCTGGCTTTGAAATCATTGCTAACAGGCTTCAAACCTGTTCTCTCACGGCCTATAACATAGACAGAGAGGTTCAGAGGAACATAATTAACTCCTCCTCAGCTCTCCCTTGCCTCTGTAGCTGCATAAGGAAGGATGGAGTGAGACTGATTTGGTTATTCTGTTAAAAACAAAAAAAGATGGTGAAATGAAGTCTTTCCTGGCGCGTGTTTCCAGCCCCAGAGTGCCTCTTCAGAGCACACACAGACACAAGCCCTTCTCAGGGGATGCTGTGGGGTGCCCAAGGCAGCAGTGGGGGAAGTGGAAAGGCATGAGCCAGCAGCAGCATGGGGCACGTGGGACGTGAAGGACAAACCCCTGACTTGGTAACCCTACCAACACATTATCCATCTCTCCTCAGCCTCCTCCTGCATAAAAAGAGAGAGATGGCCAAGAGATGCTATCCAAGGACGCGGAAAGAGCAGTCAGGGCAATTTAGAACTCTGAGGATGGTTTAGTTTGAGCTCACTGCTGGCGTAACACCAAATGATGGCCCTCTCACAAGAAGAGCACCAAGACATCTCGGAACCTGCATCAAGGCCGGGTTTGCCCCTGACAGAAGTGAGAGCTACGCTCCCCACCTGTGACACTACTCACAAGCAGATACAATCACTCCTGATAGGATATTCCACAAAACATTTTCTGTCGGGCGCCAGCACCTTTTTAAATATTAACCAGTGAGATCTGCTGGCTGCCTCTCTGGAATTACTGTCTCTGACACTGGTGATCCCAGTGTGGCAGCAGAATTCAGCAGCCAGACCCTGGCTATCAGCGAGCAGCTAGCAGATGTGGATTTTAATTAAAAATACTTAATTTTCAGCTCTGAGTTCCATTTGCTCTACCTGGCATTGCAGTTTCTGCTCTGTGGAAAGCTCAAGCCTATGGCAGCTCCACAAAATGGCCCTGTTGAGCCTTGCTTTGTGTTCAGCCATAACAATCAAAATAGATCTGAAAAAAATGAAAACCATTTGTGGCTCAGAACTTACCTTATACTAGAACAATTCCTTCAGAGATTAGCAATATGGAAAGAGCACCTTCCTACTCCCACCAAGACACATCCCTGTAGAACCTCTTCATTGTTTTTCATCCACAGAAGACTGAAAACTCTAGGCATTGCTCAGCTCCAGGGGAAAAAAGTTAAATTTAAATTGGCACCTCAGGCTTGTATCACATCCACAACTATCTCCAAAGCCCACTTCATCCTGTGGCCGTTTTTCCTTGAGATGAGCTGCTGCATTCCCAGAGCTCCTGCAGCTCCCCGGGATGGACCTTACACGGTCCAGTGGGACCTTACACAGTTCCTTCATTGTCCTATTTTCCTTGTAAAAAAAAAAAAAAGTAAGACAGTTGTTCAGTGAAAAGCTGCTGTTTCACTTTTTATTACTCATCACTTAATTTGCCTTGTTTCAAGTTATTTAGTGAGTGGCTTTAACTTTATATAATTTTTCACTAGTAGGTTTCTACATCTGCAGATATATACTTAATGAATCCTTAATCAAACATGGTGGAACAGGCTTTAGTGCAGGTCCTACTCATAAAAAAGGTTCTACCTTTGACCTCTGATTGCCCCCTGCAAACAACATACAGGGCATTCTTCCATAGATAAACACTTCTCCAGATTTCAGCAGGGAATTTTCAGCATTTTGAAAGTTCTACATTACGGCTGATAAATATCTGAAAACCTATTTTGAGCTTGCTGTTTAGGTCCCAGGTTTTTAGGGAATGTGGAGAAAGCATGTGGAAAAAAAGGTCAGAAAGCAAGCAAACAACCCCAGGCCAAATAATCTTCCCTATATTAAATATCCAGATCACTGGATTTTGAGGTGTTGCTAATTATTATGAATTTTGATTGTGAATTTTGATTATGGAAAATATTTTGAAATGTTATTGCTGGTTTTATGTCCTGTTTTACCTCCAATTAAGAGGTTCATAAGAGAAATAAGGAGTCCTACACCCTCTAAAGAAACTCCTGTTAAAGGGCATGTACAAGTCAGTGACTGCAGTGCCTGCAGTGAGAGCTCATGCCCAGAGAAAGACTTTGTGAACTGTTTGGGGGAAGGACAGTACATGGTTGTATGGCACCTGATGCAAGGGAGGCATGACATATGACCCTTACTGCAAACGGAAAAATAAACATCAGCAAGACAGATTGAAGAACACATCAGAAGCAGTAAAAATAAAGTTAAAAATAATCACTGATAACATTTAGCCCGGAGTGCTTTTCGCTTTGTTATTCTATATTGACAATCCCACCTACAAACGGGTCTCTAAGACTTTTTGACTTGTAGACAGCCCGGTTTGCTCTGCAGACCCCAACGTATCCATTGTCACCCATGGGAGGGCCCCAGGGCCTTCGCTATGCTGCATCTTTGGGGACGGATCAAATGGCTCCCAGACGAGAACAGAACCAGACATTTTCCAACCAAATACCTCTCAGGTCACTGAGCAATGCTCTGGTGGCTCTGCCTCGCCAGCAAATGCCCACACTGAGGCACGTCAGTGAGTAGCTTTGCCTGAGGAACCTCCCTGCCTCCTCCAGGCTTTCTGTGCTGATGGCAGGAGGGATGTGTGCCCCTGCTCCGGCCAGCGCCAGCACTGACACGGGCTGGGCGTGTGCCGAGACCCCAGTCTGTGAACTGGGGCACTGGCAGCACACACAGAGGTTTTGATCCACCAGAACCACTGCTGAGGAAGTTAGAGAGGATGCAGCTGACTGAGGGAGAGCGAAGGAGGAGAAAACTCCCCTAATTGCCACAGCTCCACAGTCACTGCTGATGAGCACTACCAGGGCATGAACACCAGACTGAAGGAGTTTCAAACTATGCTTGGGGGTGAATTGCACCAGCCTGTTGCTGCTCTGAAGCCCCAGGCACCAGAGCCCCCGTGCCAAATGCTGTAAAGCCAAAACAAAGCCCAGCCCCTGATTACAACAACTTACAGCCTTGGAACATGCAATTATTCATTCAGATGAAGTTTTATGTCAAGAGCTACTGTTTTACAAGACAATTGGGTACTGCTGCAGAATGACTGCCACAGCAAGGACGTTTAGAAAATGTCTCAAAATCACCCTGTGAGTGCTGCCATAGGACCCAGAGCACAGCTGCTTCATCACTCCGTTCCAGGCTGTCATGTCGAAGGATAGCAAAATAATGTCAGGTAGTTGTTTCTACTCCATGGAAACTGTGTTACCTCTACAGGGGGACTAATCCCTTCTACAGCTAAACCAGCCAGGCTTTACAGGACACCAAACCCTCATCCCCAGCCATCTCATGTGACAGACTGGACACTGGAAATGATGCCGTATCCCATGCTCCACACTACAGGATCCCAGGAAGACCCTCTGACTACCACTGCTGGCTTTTCTTCCCTTGTGTCTTGAAGAGTCCACCAACAGTGACGGATTCGGTGGACAAAGCTTGTCAAAGGACACTTTGGATGTCAGACAGCTTTCCTATCCCTTCTAAGTAGCTCCAGGACAGAAGCAAAGATGAACTGCCCACATCCCTCTACATGAAAGTCTCCAGGCTAATTTCCAAAGCTCCTTGAAGCAAAAGAGAAGTATGCTGAGGTGTCAGACACAGGGAAACATCTCCGAGCAAGAACATTCTCTTTCCTCTTCACCTCTTGCCTGCCTCATCACAGCCAATGGTTTCCACATCTCTCCTTCCTCACCACCCATGGCATGAAGAGCAGACCAGGTACCCAGCAAACCCAGAAAAGGGCAACTCCTGTCCAAATCCAAGCAGTTTCTCCTTCCCCAGTCAGAAATGGCATGAGTTTATGGTAATGATGTTCTGCATGAACTTGTTCTCCAAACAAGGACCAGCTTGTCATCAGACAGAAATGGAAAAGGGTCAACTTTTCCTGCCCCTTGTGCACATAACAATTCCTCCTTTCAGGGGGGAATGCCTTGAAAGCTCCAGTTATCGAAGTCTGTTTTCCACAAAGAGTGACACCTCCAGACCCAGACTCCTCCTCTCCCTTTTTTAGGCTATGAACAAGTCCTTGGTGTTTTGGCCAGGCCACTTCTCCAATGCAGCTTCTGTCTTAAAGAAAAGGAAAAAAAAAGAGGTGGGGGGGAGGGATTAAAAAAAGAAAAATCTGTGCTTCTTTTTTGGAAAGTTCTGCAAATATTTTATGCCTCCTTTCATTTTTCTTTCTATTTTTTTATATTTTTTCCCCTTCTTACATTCACACAAGCAAAACAACAAGAGGGTCCTCTGATGAATGTGGCGGATCGCCATGGTTACGGTTCAGAGATGCAGCAAAAAGCAATTATGGTGGGACAGAGTAGAGAAAAAAAGAAACAAAAAAAAGAAGAGAGAAATGCACCTCTTTGTCAGAATTTCAGAACAGCTGTAATAACACTTCTGCACCCCAACCACTGCAAAGTAACTGAAATATTGTGGCATGCTAAATGCCAACGCATTAAATACCAGGATTTCAATGTCACATTATTTAAAAAGACAGGAAGCATTAATTTCCAGCTGCACTTTCAGCTTGTTAAGTCATCTAGGGGGAATAGGGAAAAAGGAGCAAGTCCGTGGCACAGGGCCTCACATTTTGAGGTGTGAAATAAAACACTGTTCAGCAAGGCAGTGGAATGCACTTGTAACAGATTTAATCTGACAGCAGCTGCGGTTTCCTATTTAAGCTTTGTGTGATTTATTTTTCTCCTTGGTGTTGGAGCTCCTGGAAGAGACGGCGATGCTCTCCTGACCTTTCCCAGTCGGAGGATCTCAGAAGCCTTCACCCCCATGCACCCAGTGCTGCTGCCTGTGATGGGCAAGCGAGGTGGGCTGTCCCTGTCCTCACCCTCATCGTGGGTGAGACTTACTCAGGTCTGATCTACCAAGGGTCACGGGTGGTTTGTCTTGCTTTGGGTTTCTTCAATGACTGGAAGAAGCGGGAAATTCTCCTTTTACATGCTATTGTTTTAAGGTTATATTGAAAATAAAAGCTGCATGTCACATGTTGGGATTATCTGTCCCTAACATTTATTTCTCTGCAGCAAACAAAAGCTAACACCTGTGCTCTCTCTTACTCATATTTAATCTTGGTGGTTTCCATCATTGGTCTTACAGATCTATTTTTGGTGATAACAGCAGCATAAAATATTTCCCTTCCTTTTCATACCTGTTGCATACTGCAGCCTCCAGCTGTGCTCTTGTCTTCCTGACTATGAATCACACCAGAGATGAGATCCTGCTAAATTTTAGACCATGGAAAGAGGCATAAGGTGAGAAATTACTAAAATGGATCTGTCTCTCATCCTGTTCACCGAGAGGTTCTGCAAATTGTAGTGCCAAAGGGTAGAGGGAATCATGAAAGGGACAAATGGTGCTGTGTTTGTTATACTTTGGGTGCAACAAAAACAAAGGATGGGCAGAATAATACAACAATGAATAGACAAAACAGCCCAAACAGGACAAAGACTAAACACTTCACAGGTTATTTACCTCTTTTCTGAATATTTCCCTCCAGTTATGTTTTCTGTCTCTTCACAGAAAAGAGCTCTCAGGTTACACATCCCAGTTCCAGCTTTCCTCCATCCGATCACAAGAGCAAGCTTCTCCATCCAGCCAGCACTGACTCATCAAAGGACTGAGACAAAAGTTAGGTTTCCCCATCATAGCAGAGGTCCACTGCTCCTCTCTTCTTGTTTCTATATTATGCCCAGCAAAATCAAAGCTCCAGACTTGCTTCCACACAAAAGAAATCTGAGAAAACCTGTGCATGAGAAGAAGACACTAAATTTGGAGGAAAATTAAGTATTGCCAAGTCCTGTGGTTATATATCACAAGTCTATTGATATTTTGACTTCTTAAATTGCTTTTTATAGCACTGTCTTCTAAAATCAAAAATCATCATGAACCTCTTATGAGAACAGCAGAGAAATCATGAATAATAGAAAGAAGGGACTGCTAAAGGTTTAGCAGTGAGAGGAAGCCTAAAAATACCCCAGATCTTGAAATTTCCTTCCTTTTTAAAATCAATGCATAACTTAGACAAACCTGTTGCAACTTCTGAATACCAGGATACATCGTGTTAGATAAGGTGCTTTGGTAGGATTGAGTACTGGATTTCAGAAAAAAATTGTCATTGGAGAAAAGCTCTGTGGAGTGAATCTGAGACCCAACATTGCAAGTCATGCCTTTACTGACTTCTGCAAGAGCAGAAGTCTCAAGGGCTAAACCAAACCCCCAAAATGAACTCTCCTCTAAATCCAACATTTGGATGCACAGGGAGGCTGTGGTGTCTCAGAGCACTCCTCTGCTAATGCATCTTCAAGGCTTTTGTTCTCTCAGCACTGGAAATGTAAATCTGAAAATAAACATTAAAATTTACCCCTGGTTTAATTTTGTATTGAAAAAAAAATTAACAGACAGCCTCAGTTTCCCTAGGCAACTCGAAAAAATGTGGTGTTTAAACACTTTGAAGCATTTTTCTACACTTAAAATTGAAAAGAAAAACAAAAGGCCACTGGAAACTCTTTTCCAATTAAATTCAATTTTGGTCCAGAACCACTTCATTTGTTAAACTCTCAGAGGAATTATCAGCAATCCACACTCCAGGAGGGTGGGTTTAACCTTTCCCTTGACAATTCACACCTTTGGAGATTTGGTTTCCACTTAATTTTCTCCTGTCTCTGAAGCAGTTCCCAAATCAGAGGTAACCAGCCTACGCAGTGGGGCAGGCTGGGTTTCTCTCACCCAGCCTGGGACTTCAGGAGTGTGGTACATGGGCAGCAAACATCAGAGCCAAAGCCAGTGAGGAGGTACCAAGCAGGAAGGGGGCAAGGCAGGTGAAACAAGGTCGGTTTCCATGTGAGGCTTCAGGTGCAAGCAGAGACGGTTTGCAAAAATGTGTCAACTGATGAGAAAAAAAAAGGCTGGAAGTATAAACTGTTTAAGGAGTTTCAAAATCCACTTCTCTTTCAAAGAGAGGCAAGAGAACAAAAACCGAAAACCTGAAAAGTGAGCAATTTAAGAAGGTCTGGTTTTGAACATGGTGATGCTTCTGTCCAGCCCCTGAACCAACCATGGAGAGCTCCAAGAGGGAAGGATCATTAAGGTGAACGAATGCCAAGCTGCAGCTGCAGACCCTGCAAGGTGCTGAACTACCCCAAACCAGCAGGATCTAAAAGCACATGGAGCCTTTTCTATCAAACACCCCGTGCCCAAATGGGGAACTCCCCAGAGATGGAAAGCAGATCAGAACAACCAAAAGTGTCCCAACCCTCTGCAGCAGTGAGTGCCATTGCCAAGGCATCCTTTGTGCTATCTGCACTCAACATCTATATGAGAGAGAGATAAAAGAAGGAAATTTAAAACAAAGGTTTCATTGCTGACTGCTACTTTCTCATTGCTTTATTATTTGTTCTTTGCACATGTCAGATAAGTGGACTTGCAAATAGCCTTAATTAGAAATGCAGATTACACTGGGTCAGAACACAGTGGACACTTTCACTCCAGCAATCCTGCTGGGAAAACACATGACCAGTTTGCTAAGAAACAGACTGAAAGTCAAAGTTAGCTTCATTTTTAGGATGTGTCCTGTTCATAATCCAGCAGCTGTGAATAATTCTTAATTCTTAAAGAATTTAGTGGAAGAACTGTTTTACCAGTAGAAACTCCCAATAAGAGAGGTCTGCAGCTCCTTGTAGTGGTTTTATGTGTTGAGGCAGAATCAGACATGATCAGCCCTGAACTGGAGAGCTACAACCAGAAAAGCAGCATGTTGTCTCAGGCCTGACACCAGGCTTCAATACTTGAAAGCTTCTCTCCCTGCCCACAACTGAGATTAGTGTGCCAAATAAAAGATATTAGCTTGCCTCACATCCCTTGGCTTACTTGTTTCCTAACACTCCTCCTAAGAGTGGGACTTCTCCCTCTGAACATGATGATATATCTAAGTATGATTACATGAAAGCAGGGCTACCAGTTCTTGGAATAAATGGCCATTTAAAATCCTACTGGCCATTTGATGCTTTGCAGGTGATTTTTTTGAGATTGGCCCATTGCTTCTTTTGATTTTAGCAATGCTTAAAATCCTCCATGTATTAATCAAGAGATGTGACTTTTCTCAGCTGCTGCTTTGCAATCATTACCAAGTTCAGAAGCAAAAATGGACAAAAGTAAGGGATTAAAACAAGATGTTTCATGTTGTCACACACACTTCATTATACAGGGCACCCACCTGCAGGATAAAAGTTGCTCCAGTCAAAGTGAGGTTCACCTGATTCCAGGCAGAAGATCTTGGTTGTACTCCTGGGCATCATGTGGCAGAGCTGTAAAATGGGATCACAACACAGGAAAGTCCCAGCTTAACCTGAAGACCAAATCTGGAAAAATAGCACTTAATAAAGAGGCTGCAGAAATATATGTCTAAAAAAAAGGTTGCTTGGAATGACTAGCTATGGGTGTGGATATGGGGGATATTTTTGCTTTTGTTAAGTGTTTATTAATGGTTGTGACTTTCTTCAGTGTTCACTGAAGAAATGTAAATATTTCGCTAAAGACAAGGATAAAAAGTATGCAACTGGTTTCAAATAAACCATTAAACATGTGAACCTGAAGGGAAATATGGATGTACACCCAAAAAATCTGTCATGAAGATCAAGCCCATTCTCACAGACTCACATTTATACAGAAATCCTCATCTCCACTGGTAATGTTTTATGGGTTTGTGAGTGGCAAAAAAAAAATTAGCAATCTGCTCAAAAGGATGCTATCATGGTTACAGAAGGCCACAACTTGATCCCTAGACATGTTACAGCTGTCTTATGTGACCTGGGCAATCTGGTCAGATCCATTTCAGGAGGAGTTAACTCAGGACAAGTTAACCCTGCTACATCTCCAGCTCCTCAGACAGATATTGCAGCCCACACTGCGTTCTCATAGCAGAAGTGTAGATAACGATTTGATGCTCTCAAGTAAGGCTGAAATCCAGGTGAGAACTGGTATCCTGAGTTTATCTAATTTGCACTTGAGTTGATGTAATTTTGCAGTCATGAATCAGAGTTTTAAGTGTAGTGGACTGAATTTCAGACCTGAACCTGGTCAATCACACCTTGTAAATGTGTCATTTAATGCAACAACTGTAAGAAGAATTGGCAGGTGGACAGAGGATAAGAAGAACATTAGCAAATCTTTTAGAAAAAGAAAAGGTACAAGATTTTCAGCATGGAATAGAGAGCTGTAAGAGAAAGCTCAGGGATCCAGGATGGCCTTCATGCTCCAAAATATATCACCTTCCACAAGGCTTTGAAGGGGATTTCTGACTTTGAAACTTTCCCCGTTTATTTATTATCTACATTTGTTTGTCCAGGGAGGTCTGATGAGAGGATGTGCTTGCTCCAGAGGGGTTTGGAAAGGAAAGAACAGAGCAGGAGAAGGGAATGCAGCGAGCACTGGAAATGCACAGACACATCATTGAAACCCTGACCTTTCTGACAGCTCCCGGCTTCCCAGCATCGTGTCAGGGCCAGGACTATCACGTTTCAGCCTCTGCGTCGCCTGCAGCAGAGTAGCTACTTCTTTATAATCAGTGGATTCCTTTTTCTCATTGCATCACGATGGCACCTGGGCAGATATTTTTAGAGGGGGGTGCAAGCAGAGCAAGAGAACCTCAGCTGCAGAGCTGCTCAATTCCAGTTAAATGGAACCGGGCTTATTTATTATAACTCCATTTCAATCCAAAATCCACCAACAGCTCAACTA
>VWZT01008710.1:4384-40620 GCA_013397055.1 Pachycephala philippinensis
GACCAACCTTAGCCCAGACCCCCAGTCATCTTTCTGGCCCTTCCCTGGACCCTCTTCATTTAGCACCTTGTCTCTCTTGTACTGAGGAGCCCAGAACCAGACACAGCTCTCCAGATGTGGCCTCATCAGGACCGAGTAGAGGGACAGCATCACCACCCTCAACCTTCTTCTACACTCTTCCCGATGCATCCCAGGATACCATTGGCCCTCCTGGGCACAATGGCATGGCTGGCTGATGGGCAGCTTGTGATCCACCAGGAGTCCCTGGTCCTTCCCCATAGAGCTGCTCTGTAGGAGCAACCCCTGGGCTGTGCTGGCACTTCGGGTTATTCCTCCCCAGGTGCAGGACCTGACACTTGCCTTTAAAGAAGACCTGTATAGCCTGTCAGTAGGATTTCCTGTTGAAAGTATGACCTTTGGACTACATCTCATTTGCTATTAACCTAGAATTAGGGGAACGGCACAGTAAAGGTCCCGTGTTTTACAGTACTCCCTTTGTGTTTAGTACTACAAGGCTTTACACTAAAGATAGACACTTATTCACTAAGTAAACAATTGGATTGGTGTGGTTGGATGCTACAGTTTTGTTGAGGTGTTGAAAAAAATAAAAGTGAAGGAAAAGCAGCTTTTTTTCTGTGTTTAAAATCGAATCAGAAATATGAGTAGCTCTGAGAAATTCAGGTCAATAAGTAAAATAGTTTTAAATATACAATACCAAGAGAAGGTGCGAACAGTTTCAGAGAAATCTCTGAAGTCACCAGTAAGATATCTTGGTCAGAGTTTGACAGTCATTTCTTTTCGTAGTGTTATGTCAGCACAATTAGTTTTTCATATTGCTTTCGGCTCCCTCATGGAACTCATGTGGATTAAGCTTTTTGAGTGTTATTTTTAATTCAGGTAAATCATCAATCTGTTTGACTCTATCACAAAGGGGTTTAGTAAAGCATTTCCTCTGAAATAAATGTTCACAGCCTTGCCTCATTAGCAACCAGGCTGTGAAGAAGTTGTAGGTTATCCAGTTGTTGGCTCCTGACATTTTCTGATCTATTTAAAATCAATGTAGCAGATACACATGGGAAGTGCCACTGTGAACTATCAGAATAACAATTCTAATTGGCATCTCTGTAATATCAGAATAGGAATGAACTCTGGAAAACAAAATATCAGCCATGTTTGTGATACTTAAGTATTGCATTTTACATGCAATCTTCTGGGAATTGTAGTCCATTCTTCGTGCTCTGTGCAGTTACTAATTTCAAGAGCTTTCATATCCGGCTGGTGGTTTCAATTTCCTTCCTCAGTAACTCCCAATGAATTCTTTATGACCTATTTCTATCTTTTATTTGAAAACCATATAGACATAAAAATATGAGAAACAAAGAAAATCCAAGACAAACTAACCACTGACTGAGAATTCACTGATCATTCCAACACTTGTTTTGGAGGGAGATCAACATTTCTGGACCACTTTTCCATTGGAATTTTTAATTTAACCAAGCCATATAGATTATATAATGGGAAAACTGGTGAATATTATTGTACTCTCAACATTAAAAAAAAAAAAAAGTTAAGGCTTTGATTTTTGTACAGCATCAAGGGTCAGCTGATTGCAAGGAAATACGGATGTGTATGCACCTTGAAATATGGTTCAATGTGTTACTGAAATCCAAAGTGCATGGGTTAGATTTTTTAAGACCTTCCAGTTTTATGGCATTTTTCTCCTATTTAATTTTCTAAATTTCTAGGAGGCAATATGAGGTATTTTCAGGATAAATGGTGTGAATGGAGGGGAAAGCTTAAGGCTTTGGGAAAGGCAAAGTCCAAAAATGCTACAAAACAGGTAAGTTTCTCTTGGTGTTTCTGAATTAAATGAGTAGTCCTGTGTTGTCTGAGGGGCATGATTGTAGCCTTGAGAGTTTTAGAAAAGTTTTAATTTATATTGCTACATGAATCTGAAGCTTCAGTGTTTTCACTTGTTTTGTGGTCAGTTGTTTTAGGTGGCTGCAAATACTAGGGAGAGAATTGATGCATGTTACATGAGAGAGGAGTTTTGGAAAGTATCAGAAATGTACATCTTCAGTCAGGAATACTTTTTCATTTCAAAATGTGTTGTGACTTCAATCCACTCTCTGTTAATTATATATTGCAATATATAAACTGGTCTGTTATTCTAAGTCTGAAGGGTTTTAAGACTGTTCTGGAATACTTCAAGAAGCTTTTTAATTTCAATTGTACTGGAATTTGTGTGTGAGTTATACAGTTCTTCCTCCTTATAGTTGCTCTGGCTATGTTGTCAAATTACTCTTTAGAAATTGATATTCTCCAGCTTCATGTCTTATGTTGGTCTTTTGAAATGTGAGCACAATTTTTATCTAAACGACAAATAGAGTTAGTTTTAATGGAAACTAAATCCAACAACAACAGAACAAAATCAACAGATTAATGCAGGCTGGGTTAGTACTGCATATTTTGAAATTGTGTTCGCTATTACAGTCAAGGTTAGTTCTTATCAAACATGTTTATCGGGTATGCTTACTAGTTTATTACGTATGTATTACGTAGTTTTAAAATACATTTGTATTTAAGAACCTATTCTGGAAGCCTGTGTCCAGATACAGCAACAACAGAGTCAAAAAAAAAAAAAAAAAAAAAAAAAAAAAAAAAAAAAAGTACAGCCAGCTAATTAGAATTTAGCTTTATCTGTCTATTCCTGCAGGTAAAATTTCAGCATCTGTTGGCAAAAACCACGGACTGGATAGCTAGCAGAAATGCTGTAATGCAGGGACAGTAGCGGCTGTAGGACCTGTTTTGGTTTTGAGAGGGATGGTAAACAAAGTGTAGCATTTCAGTCACAGAGATTGTCTCTTTCACGTAAAAAAGACCATCTACCATCTGCTCTAGTCTTGGTAGCTCTACATTCAGCATGAAAGGCTTTTATTAACTTATCATTTATCAGGTCTATTAAAAAAAAATGTGTGCCTCCAAACTTGTATGACCTTGGCTTTCTGAAGTTTCAGGAAGATTTTTAGCCCAGAAGACTTAGCTGCCCCTAATTTGTGTCACTTCAAGATACAAATTAGCCAGATATCTTTAAAAAAATCTATATATTAAGAAGTACTATGGTGTGGGAAGCAGGAAGGTAATTTTTTCTGAGTCTCTGTGGTCCTTTTTTGTGGGAAAGAAAATTTTCATTTTCATTTTAGAGAGGCTGTGCTTGTACACAAAACATATAGCAACTACACCTGTCGGTAGAAACTTCCATGGCTTAATATAGTTCTTCTGTCTTTCGTAATGTGAGTAGGAAATTTACTACTGTAGCCACGTCACACATATAGATGCAGAGTGAGGAGTCTAAAGGTAAGGGCACGACCATTTCCAACTCAGCCAGATGCAAACTGCTCCTAGTTTGTAGGGGACATGTGGGACCATAGAGGCTGTAAGGGCAGATAGTGAGACAAGTGGTGTATCTGCATGATTTTTGTGGTGGCAAGCTGTAACAACCGAGGCACAGACTCAGACCAGCAGGGAATCTGAGATGTTTATTCAAAGAAATGAGCTGGTTTTACACACTTCTTCAAGACACAGTATTTCCTTAAATGGTATTTTTCACCAAGTGACCTATCACACATTGCTGTGTCAGTAACACACTTAAAGTTCTTGTATGGGGCTGATTGCACGCTGTTCAGGTGTGTGTCAGCTTCCAGCAGGCGCCTCTCTGCAGGGCTCTGCCCTCTGGCATCTCCTCCCCCCAAGGTCAGGTAGAGACAAGCCTCTCTGTGATGCCATGGCGTTCTGCAGGTGCATCCCACGGCCTGTAGCTCAGTTCTGTCTTATCTCTCCCCACAACAAGCGAGCTACCTACTCACATGTCTTCTGTCTGACAGCAGAGTGCTGAGGAAATGGCAGCTAAGGGCAGGGGAGACTTGCTATCTGGTCTGGTTGAGATTCTTAATGTGACATATTTTTGACACCACAAGTCGTATGAACACAGAAGAGGTTTGAGAAGCTGGAGCTGACAGATAGTATCATGTGTGGGAGACAGGTAGCAGCCTCCAGCCCCTTTTCCCCACTCTTACTCTATACCTTGACCTTACTTTAAACCATGTGGGAGTCTGGCTAACTGTTCCCAGCCGTCTCCCCACATTCACAAAGCACAGCTCCCACCCACCCAGTAATCTTAAATTCTCTTATTTAACACGGCTTATTGTGGTCCTGCAAAATGCTCTGATAGGGCAAACTGGGGAGAGCACCTTGGTTTATTGGCATTTCATGTCCTTTCCTTGCCTGGCTGGAGAAAAGATGCATGCCCAGGATTGGCATGCAGCTGCTGAAAGTGGCATGTCCAGCACAAATTCTACATGAATCGCTGTTTGTCTTATCCTTCGGATTGGTATTATGGCCTAGAGGCATAAATACATCTGTTACACGTTTCTGTTATTCCTATTTCACAACTACTTTAGAGAGACCTTGATCAAATTATTAGGAGTCATGTTCAATAAGTACTCTTTAGAATACAAATTCTCCTCCCCATTTTAGTGCTACTGAAGATTACTGTAAAATCTAGCACTTTATTTTAAAGCCTTGTCATACTTTAGACGTAGAAAGGCTTATTAGAAGGGAAGCTATCCAGTATTGGAGTGATTTATTTCCATATAATTTTTGCCTTGGAAAATCAGTGGCATTTTGCCAAGGGAAAAGCATTCCCATGACCTGCTTTGACTTTTGAAGTCATAGTAGAAATTTTAGGGAAATTACATATACTCATATACATTAATTTCTTTTGCAGTACCAAGCCTTAGGCTAGACACTTGTCTGTATTTTAGTGTCTGTCCAGATCAGTTTAGTTAAGGAAAATAGCATGAATTTCATGTTCACATAATTTTTATTTTTAATCAGGTGTTTGAATAGAACTGTTGGAGGGAAAAGACTACAGCAGTGAGTACACTGTAGCAATGAAATTGATTAAAAGGGATTATTTGGCATCATAAATAAATTTAAGGTATCTAGATGAAACTTCCAGCACCGTGGAAAAGACTGTCAAATGGCCTGTAGGTATTTTCTCTACTTTCAGAATCTTTAAATAAAATGACAAAATTAAAAAGTAAATGTGAATTCACAGTATCATCATCATTATATTCAATGCAACTTTTTTAATAGTTCTGGAGCTGCACAAATGTTTCACTTTGCCTCTAGCTCGCCCATTTCCTACGACTGCCTCCTTCAACTCTATGGGGCAATGTCTTTAGATTCATAAGGTGTAAATATCCTGTGGATTCTATGTATTACTTGGGCTCGTAGTGACTGTAACCCATAATGTATCCTGTGACCAGTTTCTAGCCAAATTATCTTACAGACCCTGCTGTCCCAGAAATGGGTGTCCTCTGTGTTTGCTCACTTCTGTAGAGTGTCTTACTCCACTGAAGCCAACTTTCATTAGAATACTTGAAGCACCATTCTTAGTAACTTTTCTTTCTGTGAGGTTTCTGAAACTTACTGATTCCACTTGAAAGCTGAGATTTGTTTTCAGAAATGTGAGCAATCTCGTATTCTTTCCCTTCCATCCCAATACATGGAGGAGGAGTGTGATTACTACCGCAGCTTTAATCTCATATAGGATGTAGACTGATGGATGAATAAATTTCAAAGTTTATTTTATTGTTTTTCTTGAAAAAAAAATTACATTAATATTTTCTTTGTTTCAACTATGCCTTTTAGACTATATCTATTTTCTGTCTTTTTTCCCCCCTACATTTACAGATATCTTCAGTGCATTTTTAGCTGTTCTAGAAAACTACTACTTTCTTGCCATTTTTGATGTTGAAAATGTAGTTCTTTTTCATAAAAGAAATTATAATTTGATATTACTAATATATTTGGTGAAAAATTCTGAAGATATCAAAAGAAAGCAGCCATAGAATTTAAAGGGATATAGGTGGATAGACAGTGGCAGAACAAGTGCTCTGTTTATCCGAAGTCAGCAGTTGCTGTTTTCTTCTTTAACTGGCTATTGAAAGACTTTTTATTTTCATTGTTTTTGTAAACCAGCATAGGGGTTAATGCCACATGCCAAGTGTTTTTTTCATTTAACAAAAAATCCTCTAAGATGTCATAAAAACTTACAAGTCATTAAGAGAATGTGCTGATGAACTTTGTAATTGATTCACCACATTCTTTACTGTATTTCTTGACTTGATTGCATGATCTTAACTGAATGTTGAATAAGTTGGCTCCTCATTATTATTTTAAAATTGTCCAGCATTTTAGTTTTATATTGCAAAATTATCTTATGTTAACCTATCACTATAATTTTTTTAATAACATTGTTTTTCTTGTGGGAAGATGCATATGTCTTATTGCAAAAATTCCTCCATCAACCTGCCTTCTGATAGATATAACTTTTTTCAAAATCTATGAATGTATGTTTTCTCTGCCAAGCAGAATGTGAAATGTCATAACATCCTTTCCCTTTTTCCAAGTTCATGTTATCAGTGCTCTCAAATGCTTTATCAAGCCTCGTATTCTAGCAATTAGAAACTTCCTTCTCCCTTTTTATTTTTTTTAAGTCAATATTTGTTTTGTTCTGTACCAAGGTTGCCCTTAAATAGATTTTTTTCCCTGTCCTTATACATAATTCTCTAATGCATATCGTCAGCAACATTGTTCATTCTTAAACAATTCTCATTTACTCTGTAAGGTCTGCAGTTCTCTCTCCATGGTATTTGGATCGACTCTGGGATCTTTACTCTGTCTGATTGTTTTGAATAACAGCCACCACCCCCTTTTAAAATTTTTTTTTTCTTTGTTTCTTTTTTTATTTTATGTTGGTGAATAAAGTGGCGTGCTGAATTACCTCTGTGTTTCAGCACTGCTGTGCAGAGAAACATTTTGTACGTACTCAAGTATGTACAAAAAATGTGCTGGTTTTATACAGATGCCCACTTTATCATCATATTGTTGTTTACTGACAGATCTTGATTCTTCTCATCATGTTAGAAATGATCAAAGAGAAGTGACATGATTCACATTTTAACCAACTTCTTACTGAACAGAACTTTTAGGGTTCTCTGTATTCTGATTTCAGCTTTCCACAAGCACTTCATTCATTTATTTGCAACGAAGCAAAATGAATGTACTTCATTTTGAAGGACCTCTTTTTGCATCAGGAAAATTTTAATGTAAAAGCCCCGTGGGATGCTTTTGCAATGTCTCTTATAATATTCTTCATGTTTACTATCTTGCCATCATGAAATATTCCACCTTAAAACCAGATGATATTTTTTTAAATTTTGAATAAAGTTCAAAGGTAAGTCCTTGTGCTTGTTTATAATATTTTGAAAGGTCTACATGGATATTCTTAAATATTTCTCAAACCTTAAACATATGCCTTCTCTCACCCTCAGAATGGTGACCAGTGACAGAACTCAAGGAAACTGCATGAAGCTGAGTCAGAGGAGGTTTAGGTCGGATATCAGGAGAAGATTTTTCACCCAGAGGGTGGCTGGGCACTGGAACAGACTCCCCAGGGAAGTGGTCACAGCACCAAGCCTGACAGAGCTCAAGAAGCATTTAGACAATGCTCTCAGGCACATGGTGAGACTCTTGGGGTGTCCCGTGCAGGGCCAGGGGTTGCACTCGATCATTCTGATGGGTCCCTTGCAACTCAGCATGTTCTATGGTTCTGTGAAAATGAAACATCCTGTAATTCTGTTCAAGAATCTTAATTTTGTGTGTCGTCAAAGACACATATAGTTGTTTCATTTGTCTCATTGAATTATCCTCGTATTTTTAAAATGTTCAGACACACTTTTGCATGGGGAAATATGAAGGGGAAGGAATGTAAAAAAGTCAAGATTTTCCAGTGAATATGTTAATAAGAGAAGGTAAGCAGTAGAGAGGAAATATTAAAGTAAACAGTGCAAAAAATCATGTAACATCATAGAGTGTGTGTAGTGGGTTTCTCTAGCAAACATCCACCCAGCTTTTCACTCACATTTACAGAATGTGGGCAAAATAGAAAGAAGGTTAGAAGACTCACACATAGAGGCAATTACATTTTAATAAGAAGAGTAAAAGCTGCATGGAAAGGAAAATGAGGAGTGTCTGCCACTCCCCAGCAGATACTGCTGCCTGGGAAGCAGGACAAAAGCATAATGGTTGCTTGGGAAGACAAATACCAGAACCACAAAGATCCCTCCTTCCTCCTCTCCCTGAGCTTTCACCGCTGAGCAAGATGTCATATGGCATGAAATAACGCATTAGCCAGATCTGGTCAGCTCCTTTGGCTGTTGTGCCCTCCCGGCCTCTTTTCCACTCTCAGTCTGCTCAGAGGGGGGGAAGGGAGAAGAGTGAAAGCCTTGCTGCTGTGCAAGCATGTTCAGCAATAGCGAAAACACAGGTATGCTACCAGCACCAGCACATTCCTAGCCATGAATGCAGAGCATGGCACCCAAAGGGCTGCTGCGTAGAAAGTCAGTTTCATCCTGGCCAAATCCAGTACCATGATAAATACAAACACCATTTAGAAACATTAATTTTACGAACTCTCTATGTTTCAGAGTGAGTTTGATTAGTCAGTTGAAAGTTAGATTTTTTTTTTCCTTTTGAACAGAAAAATAAAAAGCACTTACAGTGAAGCTTTCCACTTCTCAGAAATGATTCAGTTTGTTACAGAAATGCATTTTGGAACAAGAGAATCAGGTGTTTTGTCAAGATCAGTATCATTATTTTGCTGGGAGTTGTCACCAAAAAGGAAATAGAAAGTTTTCTTTGAAGATGCGATCACAAAACCCAAACTTGTCCTATTCCAGCCACCACTGAAATGTTTCATGTACACTGGAGATCCACAAGTCATCCCCAACACACATTTGTGCACTGCACTTGTGAAAATACCTCCAGCTCTCTACATGACATTACACTGTGATTGCCTTACTTTTGTCAGTACATGCTCTACTATTTATTTTACAGACCTTAAGAAACATTCCTAATTACTAAAGCAAAGCCTTCAAATTCGTACTCATTCTTTCATTAGCCAATGCACTGCAGGTGCCAAATGTGTTTAGAGGATATTAGCTAGATAAAATTGTCTTTTCTTGGTATTTACTGTTCATATAGCCAGGCCTGTTTTGAACCAATTGCTCTACAGAAGCGTGCTTAGGACTGGCCTGTTCTACTTAGTAGACTGCTTTCCGGAAAAAGTGTCCTGCTTTAGGACTCAATAAGAGATACTTACAGTCTGTCTCCTTCTTCAAATAGACCCAATTTTGTACAAACAATAACCACCGTAGAATATTTGCAGATGGAAAACTGAGATGTATTGTGTGACGCTTCAGACACTGATTCTGATAAAAAAAGAAACATCCTGTCTCCAGTGATTGTCTTAATACCTTTAAGTGCTTTTAATAATTTGCTCTTAATTCTAATCTTTTATTGTTAAACTGTGGGTACCTAATTCACCTTATAACACCACCTGTTTGAGTAACGTAAGCTTGTTTAAGTGTAGTAAGCCCCAACCACGCATCTTGCTTGTCTTTAAAAATTTAGCCAGGAGGAGCCACCAGGAAGTAAAAAAACTATCTTGCCCTTTTAATTAAAAAACTTACAAGGCGTGATTTAAAGTCCCCTTTTTAGTGTTAATTTCCAGTACTTTCACTGTCTTTGCCATCTGTTACTGTCAAGATCTTGATTGCTACTATTGTTGGAGTTGTGGAGGTTTTCTCTTTCCTTTTGTCAGCAACCTGGTACTGCCACTGATGCTGTGTACGTATTAAGGAGGTGTGCAAAATCTGCAGCAATAGGAAAAGCAAGATAAGAAAAATGTTTACAGCTTTTAATAAGCATAGAAGCTAAGTCAGGTTTTTATGTTGCCATTGTTAGTGCAAATATCGGGAATAGTGTGTCAAGCAGGACTAGGAAGGGATCCCTTCCCTATACTCGGCACTGGTGTACCTTGAATCCTGAATTCAGTTTTTGACCCCTCACTACAAGTAAGACATTGAAGTGCTGGAGCAAGTTTGGAGAAGGTCAACAAAGCTGGGGAAGAGTAGGGAGCACAAATTCTATGAGTGTTGCTGAAAAACAGCAAAAAAGCAAACTCTCTGAGATTATAATTTTTGTATTTGGGAGCAGGGCATTCTTCATTGTGACACCAGACATACAGGGGATGCGTCCACCTGTCGTACATGCCGAGTACAGAAACAGCTCCTCTTTACTTACTATATTTTGCATATATATTCATAGGTTTTCCCATAAGAGACATATATGTGATAATAATTTCCCCAAAGCTATTAACCTATATTCCCTTCCAGCAGCACATAAGTTCTTCTGTCCTGGGGGTGTTGTTGGAGATCTCTGGTAGTCAGCCACCCCACAGTCATGTCTGACCACACAATGAACTGGTGGTATTTTTCCAAATTAGGAGAGAAGTTAACATATGTGGTCATATGTGGTCAACATGTTTGTGAGTCCTTAGATCAATGAAGTGTAGTTTCTTATTCCTTTGCTTGGTTAATGTTTATCATATCTTTTGATTGTGCTGTTCCATAGCCTAATGATTTTGCAAAATTATCATTGAATTAGCCCACTAGGGGCAAGCAATTTTTCACCCGGGAACGTAAGGAGCAGATGAAGGAGCTGGGGTTGTTGAGCCTGGAGAAGAGCACGATCAAGGATTTCTGCTCTCTACAGCTACTTGAAAGGAGGCTGTAGCCAAGTAGGGTTCGGCCTCTTCTCCCAAGTAATAAGTGACACCACGAGAAGAAACAGCTTCAAATTGCACCAGACGAAGTTTAGGTTTGATATTAGGAAAAATTTCTTCACTTAAAGGGTGTTCAGACACTGGAAACAGGATGTCCAGGGTAATGGTGGAATCACTGTCCCTGCAAGTGTTCAAAAGCCATGTGGATGTGGTGGATGTGGTAGCTGGGGACATGGTTTGGTGACGACCACAAAGGGGTTAGTTAAACAGTTGAACTTGGTGATCTTAGAGGTTTCGCCAATCTTAGCCTTAACAATTCCTTGATTTTATGAATATAGGAATTGCAAGGTTCCAGGGTCACTTCATGGAAGTTGTGTAACTAAGAAGAAAAGTGATTTTTAAAGTCAGTTCTGGATTATATTTTGTTTTCAAACCAACTTGAATGAAAGGAAAACAGGTGCCTGTGTTTTATTAGAGCTTTCAGGTAAGACTGGAAATAGATTTAATTCATAGCTTCTGCTAAAATAAATAACAGCTTCTGCTAAGTTTACTGCAGAAACATTCAACTTAATCTTACTAAGTAGTAGAAACATGAGGTGGAAAACACTAATATAAGGCCAGTGGGAAGTCACTGATTATCACAGGCATCAAAATATATTTTTTGTATTTAAATTCTTCTGTTTATTCAAAAATAAAACTGTTTCAATTTAGAAAGAGAAAATACATTCCTTTCAAAATCAGTGCTGGTGTAAAGCCCAACTCATATGTTCTATGGTACACATTCTCTGTTTTAATGTGGCACTTCCAGTCATTCCTTTGTTCTGTATTTGTTATATTTTCTGAGTCTGCCTTACAGAAGTATTTTGGTACAGCAGATTTTTATTATAACCAGTAGTTTATAATCATGAAGTATACATTTCATATTGGCAAATGAGAACACTCACACATTTTGGTTGAATTTTTAAAACAAGTGTTGTTTCTGTGATGCTTTTGTATTGTGTTTTTTTAACTGCTTGTGAAATAACAATTGGAAGTGAAACTGGAAAGAGGAAAAAAAGATTTTCAAGAAAACTTCTTGTAACCCAACAGGTAGGAAACAGACTACACACAGCAAAAAACCCAATATGAACCTGACACTGCATTCATTATTGATGTGATAATGTTATTTTGGTTGCCTTTAGACATATTTCAGCTACCAGAAATAATCCTGTGGGTTTCTTTAGGTTTTTGCAAAGCAAACAAACAATCAAGGAAACAGATGAATTAAAGGACACACCTCTTTTGACTAAGCATATGGAAGAAACTTCAACAGAAGAGTAACAAGTGCTAAAGGTAAGGACAAAGCTACTTTTCTCAAACTGGAAATCCCCACATCTTCTGTGATGTAATGCATGAGGTGCCACCAAAAGGTAATTGTCATCTTCCACTCAGGGAAGTCTTTCCCTGTTCTGCCAGTTCCCTGTCCCAGTGAACAAATAGACACTATATATGTGTGTTTTTGCAATCTGGTTTCTAGCTGGAGTCTAGCATGCTTTTCTTTCTTTTTGCTACATAGTTTAAGAAACCTCTGTAACATCTGACAAGTTTATGTGAGTTCATTAATTCCCTTCTCTTGATTGACCTTCAAGGGAGTCATTGAGTCCAGCATGAACAAAAAAAGAGAGGTGAAAACAATGTTTGGCAAGAAGCTAAGTAATTTAGAAAGTAGGATAATTGAGCTGAAAAACTGTAATGAAATTCTTGCTTGAAGAAAAGACAAATCTGAAAATCATGAACATGAATAGAAGTCCAAACTTTCAGGGTCTGAAGAAATATATAGAAGATTATATAATCTTTTAGTAGGTAGCTGAAAATTAGCTCATACTCTGTTATGAGGCCTCTAACAAGGTCTTCCGTCTTTTTAGAAATGTTGGGACAAGTGTGACAGGTTTATTTTTCCTATTACAGGCATTTTTTTCCTACTTCCTCTTAATGAAATTAAAAAAAGGTAACAATAGTATTTGACTTTCAAACATTGTTCTTATGCCCTTGTGTAATGTAAAATCAAACTGAATAGGCCAGGCACTTACCTGTTGTAACTGGAGAAAGATTATACCAGAAAACATTATTTAATCCCATCTTTGGGCAGAAAGGCTTTGCCCAAACGTCTGCCACTATGTCTGTGGGTACTTGTGTGTGGCACAAGCAGAGAGCTGGTGAGACTGCTGCTCCCCTTGCACTTTCAATACTGCTAGGGAATTGATAAGGTCTTCATAATATTAGGGGTAATCCTGATTCCAAACAGCATTCATTCTGCCAAGGAAACTGGGGAAAAAAATAAAAAAGACTGTAATTCTGTAAGAACTTTTATCTTGGTTCCATATCTTTATCTTGATTGCACAGCACACTCACTTATTCTACCAGTGCTCTGCTTCTAGCTATTGAAATTGATGTAGCTCCATTTCAATCAGTGAAGCTGTGCAGGTCTTTAGCAGCTGAGGATTTGTACTTCATTCTGGTGCATGGAATGAGATTTTTCATAGGTTTCATATTTCTGTAGACTCGGGCTTAATATGCTACATCTATTGCCCTTCAATTACTCCATATTTTTGGTTTAAATGCAGTGATATTAAAACATTTCCTCTGAAGTACCTTGATGCTGTTCCATCACTGACCCATAATTGTATGTTTATTTCTCAATTATGCAAATCCTTGAACTCTGACTGAGAAAGGTTTGATCTACATAATTATTAGACTGTTATTTCTGAATAACCATGAAGTGTCTATCAGATATTTCCATGTTAACTTGCTGTAGACATCAGACTGTCATTCCCCTAAAGGACATAACTTTTTGTTTCCATGCCTCCTATGTCTTTCTTTGCCTCAGAAAATTAAATGCAACTTATCTTCTAGAAGAAATCACTATTTCAGAAGAGGTAGAAGAAATAAAGGCTTGACAGTAACCTAATCAATGAAGACTGACTGGGTGATGAATTAGTGTGTCCTTCTCTATAAGCCCTTCCTTTCCTTTCTCTCTCCTTCAGCCCTTTGATCTAGAGGATCATGTTGTGCATTTGAAGAATGCAGCTAGTTTCTATATTAAAAGTCTCAAACAAAAAAATCTCAAACCAAACCAAAAAAAAGAGAAGTAGTTAAAATAAAAGGAAATCAGTTTCAAGTCATGTTTAGGGCAACAAGCTTTGTATATATAGAATTAGAATTAAATTATCAATAAGAGAAAGAGAATTCTGTGAAACCAACAAGCTGCAGGTTGGATGCTACCTACCTATGAGTTGTAATAAAATGTTTTTATGGAAGTTGAAATCTTCAATTTTGGTGTGATTCAATTTTGATTCACATTGTGAAGACTCCTGGAAAAATCTAATTTAAAAAGGCCATGTGAACGATTTATTCTTTTCCCCAGTCCATCGAAGTATGGTTAGACTGATAGTTTTTTGTTGCCCATCTAACACTGATTAAAAGCAATTTATAAAAATTTTTGTCATTTTATCTTTTGGATGTGTCTTTTTTTTTTTTTCCTATTAAAAAGTGGAATTGCGTAGGTTTTAAATCAGTAAAAACTTTGTTTAAAAGGTAATAGGCTGCTTCTAGAACCTGTATTACCTACAGCCTAAAGAAATTAATGAGAATGGACATCAAGAAAGAAAATATTGTCATGCTCAAGCCTAATGACATATGACACACTAGTCAGCTAACCATACTGAGGAATGAGATGTCTGTTGATGATGTTCACAAATTTTGTAGTGTCCTTTCATATCATTCTAATTGACAAGGAACTGAGGTCTTTTTGTGGGGAAGTAGACTGCCTACCTATGGAAAATAGACTGAAAATTTTGATCCTGGTACTGATGTTCCAAATAATCAAAAATATTTTATTAATCTGTGGCAGAATTACGGAATTTTTGCTAGCCAGTCAACAGTGATCGAAAAAAGTTTGGTGTCAGATTCTCCCTAACAGCCTTTTGAATTATGTGCCTTTTAATCATAGAGATCATGACATTCAGCTTAATCTTATGTGACTCAAAATTTGTCGTTCTTTCCTACTGTCTTGGGGTCTTAAGTTTACGAAGCTTAAAAACCTGGTGTTGTTGCAATTGCATCTTGCACCCCCTCTGTTGGGAGAAGTTTATTGCATACACCAGGAAACAGGTCTACGTGATGAATGTTTTCCTTTGCTAAACCTTCGGCCATCTTACAGTCATATTTTCTGAGGTCCTGTCAGGTACTGATTTTTTGATTGTATAAGACTTCTAAAGGGACCATATTTTTTACATTTTATTTCATTCAATTTTTTAAATTTGGTGACATTATATACCATTAACGGCAGGAGAAGATTTCCATTGCAGTGAACTGAACAGGATGTTATTGCTGTTGTTACGCATGCCATATGTACAATTATTCCACTTAGTTTAAATTTTAATTGAGCAGAGAGAGAGACTTGTTTGCAATTAATAAGATAATTTTTTCCCTACTTTTTCCACTTTCAAAAGGCTAACCAAAGACATGGGAGAGAACAGTCTACATTTATTCTGAAGCTGACAGAAAAGAAATGCTTCCTACTTTGATTATCATTTTTTTAGCAGAATTCATCCACAATATGAATTAGTTACTCTGTAGGTGGCCCTCTTTTTAGAAAAGATTTCCGTTTTTTTAAATTGGTAAAAAAGAAATTAAAGAAGGAAATTGATGTTTTTGAGCATTAAATATAGCCACAAATTAAGTTAGATTGTTTTGTTTTGGTTTTGGTTGGTGCTTGGTTTGTTTCCTTTTTTTGTTTTCCACCTGTTCTTCAAACTCTTCTACACAATTTTCTTTATCGTGTGTCACCAGCTCCTGTGTTCTCCGTCAATGTGATGATGACAGTGGTGCTTTATCGGTGTGATGATTTGCCTTATTGTGTGCAGGATTCTCTTCGTACCTGTTTTGCACTCATGCAAGAGTGCTCGTGAATTCTGATGTCAGAGACAACCACTACCTAAAACATAGCTGTTTCAATTTGCAGAGATTAAAAGATTAACTCATATTCCAAGTCAGGTAAATAAAAATTGATTTTAATATGTTCTTTGCTTTAAGCAGTGGCTTTTAGATGCTAAGTATGAGAACATCATGTCTTCCAGAGAAGATTTACAGGTAATAAGTTTGCCTATTGTTTTAAAGTGACACGTTGTGTAGTCCCTGTTTAGGCTCTGCTTAGGAGGTGTAATACACGTACAAAAAACTTATGGTGTAAATATAGTTACAAAGTCATGGAGCTGAAGCATCTCATGTGTCTTTCTGGCAGTGTGGCTGAAAGTAAGATGCATTTTTATAAGGTTTCTACTGAAACAGACAAATCTTAATGGGTTATGAAATAATTCAAGTTAAGACAGTGTAACACAGAAATTTAACAAAGTTCATTTTTTGCACAAAGAAGACCGAAATGTGTTCTGTATAATTGCCTTCCCGACTCATATTCTGAATGCTTTCAACTGCAGTTATCAAGGAGAATTTGTTTTGCTGTTGATTCTAACATACAGTTTCTTATTTCTCTGCTACCTCCTGCTGCATGTTCATTTAATAGGAATATCAGAAGGTTAAACAAGAAGTATTAATTCTCAGAGAAAAAAAAATTTACTCATGACATGAAAAGGAAGAACTACTGAAGCAACATAGGATACATATTAATGCCTTGGAACAAGAAGTGAAAGATAAAGAGCAGGTAATGGTAAGGGCCACAGATGACTATGAAATTGCCCAAGAGGGCCAGGATGCAACTAATTTCAAAAGCATGAGGTAGTAACTTTCTTTCTTAAAAATCTTCAAATTAAATGGTGAACTGCTGAGTCCTGAAGCTTTGTAAAAAACTCACTGCTGAAGGGAAACTGGTTTTAAAAAGTCACTGTCTCTAAAAAATTGTTTAGTTTTTCAGCACTTCAGTCAAAATTGTGGATGCTGCATCTCTGGAAGTGTTCAAGGATAGGTTGGATGGGGCTTTGAGCAGCCTCCTCTAGTGGAAGATGTCCCTGCCCACAGCAGGGAAGTTAGAACCAAATAATCAACGGAACAACTAAACAATAAACCAGCCAACCAAAAAAAAAAACCCCAAAGCCCAAAAATAGAAATAGAGAAGAATATCTTTGCTATTTCTGCGCCATGACTGCTGAGGAAATCTAGAGCAATCATTTCAAACAGAGATAATTTTATTTCTCATCTGATACTAGCTGTTTGACCTTATAGTAGGTTTCAGTGAGTGTGCAGTGATTCCTGGAATTTTATTTAATTGACTTTTTCAGTCAAACTGCATTCCTTGATGATAGCTAAAAAAAAAAAAAAAACAACAAAACACCCCAACCTGATGTACATTGTGCTATCATAATTTTATGTATGTTGTGTCCAAACACTATGGACAACTGTTGGCTTTTTTAAGTAAGTTTCCTGGACCATAACTATAGTTCTGGTTATTTTCAAGTAGACAAGGTCAGCTTAGCTTTCATATCTTCTCAAACAATGCAGTAATTCATAATCTTGTTATGCCCTTCTCTTTTTGTAATACACAGAAAGTACAGTGTATTTTCAGCCAGGAGTTGACTAAACAGTTGGGAAACTACTTACATTTTTAGCATAGCTGAAGTCAATTTTCATTTAATTTTTGCTTTAATAATTTCCTGCATAAATAAGCAAATTAAAGAAAATGAAATGCTATGGGTATGAAGGATATTTGAAGTGCCCTGTGCTGGAAACGCTTCTAATTATACAGCAGTGCAGTCTAGTCTAGTGAGTACTTGTGCTCTGTGATGCTGAACTGTGGAACAGGAAAAACCCACTATGCACACAGTTACAAAGGTAGGGTATGCTCTGGGTACTAATGAAAACTAAGCAAAGCTCCCAAGCACTTAGTTTGTCTGTGGGTGGGTTGCAGTGCAGACTGTAGAAAAAACAGGAGTTAGCGAAGGTAGCTTGGATTCTGGAATCAATCTTTTCACAATCTGGTTTAACTTTACAGGCTGGTTTACCCTGCTTAGCATATGAAGCTCTGTGCAACAACTGCTGGATGTTTCTGGTGCAAACTCACTTGTTTAGATACAACTTATGTACCCGTACCACACATACATCTCAGCTCCTGAGACTCTGGCTCCACAAGGTTTAGTACTGCCTTAGGGCAGAGCCATGATACGCTCTTGGAAGCATTTTGAAAATGCGACTGTACTGTATTTTTTCAGTGTAGAATATTCTAGAGGGTTGTTAAAACTTAAGGTTGTTTCAAACTTAAGGGAAATTTCTAAAACGGATAATTTCCTTTCAGACGGATCAAGACTGAGTATCTGAAACATTTGAAACTGTTTCAAAAGACATTAAAAAAAATTAACCTATCTTTGTCTCCACACAGTTGTCTTCAAACCATCTGTCACCTCAGAACTGGAATTTGCCCTTATCTTTTTCCTTGTCTTTAAGAACTGGAGAACTGATGACAAAGGTTTCCAGAAAGGTGATGATTCTTCATAAGCATCTGAGTGAGCAAGTATCACAGCACAGAAAATTTAACATGCCCTCTGTATGCTGTCTCTTCTTCATGTTTTATCACTTTCAAAACAGCAGGAAAAAAGAGACCAATTCAAACTAGCACGCTCAAAATGCTAATAAAAATGGAGGGAAAAAAGTAAGTAAAATTGTTGATGGGAGAAACATTAAGTGAAATTTGTGATTGTGTGATGCTTCCCAAATTATACTAACACAGTAGGGGATTTTATGGCTCTAAATGATGGCTGTTTTGAAGGGAAAGGCTGTTGTTTGGGAGTCCTAAGGTGTATAGCAGATGGTACTGAACTGAAGCTGTGGATGATATTCACAGCAGAAACAAAAAAGTCTTAAGATGGAATTGACAGGTTGTACAAAAGTGAAAATGCACCCCAGTATCTCAATATTATTACCTGAAGTATTATGAAAAAGTTAGATTAGAATGGCACTTTGATGTACGGTTATTAACTAGTGTTTCATTTATTTTGAGCCCATCTGGAATACGTCTTCTAATAAATGGGTAAAACAGTGCTGTGTTTAATAATTATAGGACTGGCTATTAATCTTTCCATCTGACTTGTGAGGTGTGAATAGACACTTTGTGGATATTAAAATGAATGTTTTTGTTTAGGTGATTTTACTTTTGTTTTGGTGTGATTGCTATGAATGAAAGAAAGACTACAGGTAAATGAACTGTTTTAGTTTTTAGCTTATCTATGTTTGTCCTGAACTCTAACAACTTAAAAGAATAATACAGAGAATACACAACAACCAGACTGTGTCCAGCAACGTCACAGCTGTACAAAGCAAGTTGTCGGAGAGAAATATATTCAACATTCTGATCTCTTTTGAAGGTACCAGGACAGTCTTAAACTTAACTTCCATAGACTTTTCCTCACCAGCAGCTGCTATAATGCTCTGTTAATTCACTTTAAAAGTAATAATGCAAAGATAAGTTCTTTTAAGTATAAATGTTTGATTTGTAATAACCAGCTTTGATAGAATTTGTTTTACCTAGTTTCTTGGCAGCAGTTCCAGGAACAAAGCTGTTGTCTATGATGACCTAGAATACAGACATTCAGCACTGAAAACCACAATGTCATATTTTCAGGGCCCAAAAAACTGACTCTACAACTCTGAAGCCAAGGAAGTTGGTCAGCTTCCTAGAGACATGCTAGGAGCTGTACCAGTTAGCCATACTTTTTAACAACTTAAAGGAGTATTATTTAATTTCTGTTCTTCCCCCACTGCCGTCCAAGGATTCCCATATTATAATTGGTGAGATTCCCACTGATGAAACTATAGTATAATATATGAGTCTGGGCATTCCTTAAGTAATATCATAACTGTCAAAATGTGTTCAGAGAAATCTTCTGGATAAAACTCTTTATACTCTTCTGATGAGAGGCTCAGCTATAGCAAAAAATTAACTTTTACCTCTATTTTTTATAGTTGGCAAGAATTCCCACTGCTCACCGCTAGGCTACAGGGCACTGTATGGGTTAAGAAGTTTTGCAGAATGTATTCTAAGATGTTACTGGATTTAAGAGTGAATCTAGAAATATTTTTATAGGTCATGTAAATATTTATGAGGTGAGTGTGAAGATAATCCTATTTGCACTGAGAGAGGGCAGATGTTCAGTGAAAGATTCTATTTGTATATAAGATTTTCTACCACCAGTGAAATTTTTCAGGAAAGTAGAAGACTACAGATTTAATTTCCCTGTAGATACCTTTTAAATTATTATTATAGGTGGAATCACAGAATAATTGCCTCTTATGATACATATGGGCCTTCCATGATGTAGTATTGGCACTCTGCCTTGTCAAAGAGGAAGATGTCTAGATCTTCAGTTAGTCTCTTTCTTGTCCTTAATGTGTCCTCCCCATCCCCAATAAAAAAGCACCAAAAGTAGGGTGTCTAAGTGACCTATGTTTGTTTTCTGTGGCAGGCTGAGTTTGTTGGGTTGCTTGTGTTGAACACTTCTCAGTGGGAAGATGATTATCAGCTGCCACTCCTCCACATAGCACTGTGCCATGTGGTGCCTTCACAGCTGAGAGAGCAGGTCCTGCCAGGCCTGAAGGAATGAAAAGAAATAAATTTTCCTAAGGATGCAGAGGAGCTTTGCAAGCTTGCAGACCTGGGTAAAATGTTCTTGTCCTTGTGGTACACACCAGAATATGCTGCATAAGACCACAGTTACACTTTGAATGTTTTTCTCTTATCTGACAAATTTTTTATTGGAGAGAAGAGGAAAAGGAAAAGAAACACCCTAATGATAGGCTTCAGAAAGGGTACCCAGGCATCCTGTGGGCAAACTCCGGGCTCTGAACTGGATGAAAAACTTCCAGAGCCACCCAACACTCCTTCAGATCCTGCAGTTCTGTGTCCATTAGGAGCTGAAGATCTTTGCCATGGTGATATTTGTGCAACAGTGTGCATGCATAGCTGTGCAATGGTGCACCAGGGGCTGTCATCTGCTGGGCTGGCAGAGCATCTCTGCCACAGCGGGGCAAGGGGGCAGCCCGCATGTGTCCCTGGTCCTGCTGCCTCCTGAGAAGGGTCTCACTCCCATCCCAGCCTCCTTCATCAGTGCTGCAAGACCCAGTGCCGATGAGCTCCCCAACACCTCCTCCACTGCCAGTGGTAGGGGTTTAAGTTAACTGCAGTTGACCAGAAGCCACCCCTTTCCAGAATTGCCATCCCTGCAGAGCACAAAGAGACTCAGAAGGAAGCAGGGGAGGCTGGGCCTAGGCCCTCCACTTCCAGCCAGAGCAGTGAAAGCTCTGCCATGCACCAGATGAGGACGAGTAGCCCCGACATCTCTCCAGCCAGTAAGAGGCTGACACTGCATCGGTCACTTTGGAGGGTGTCTTGGGGGCCGACCAAACCAGGACTGAGCCATCAGCTGGGGAATACACCAGCCCTCAAGGGCTCCCAGACGTCCAGATCAAACTATTTAAATAAAATAAATGCATGAAAACCACAGGAAAAGTCTCAGTGTTATGAACAGGATACGTGGTGTTGCTGTCCTCATGGATTTTTGCTTTTCTTGGTGGGTGAGTTGGGATGTTTGTGGAGGGGTACTTCTATGTGTGCCAGGTTGTTCCAGACTGACTTTCTGTTCCCCCTGAAGGCAAGTGTTGGCCTGCTCCACGCCCATTTCTGTAGCTGGTCCCAAGGTAGAAGTTTCCAGCTGGGGGGTCTCCAGGTCTGGTTTGTGCCCCACAGCTCATCACCCGCGGCTGCTCATGAACTCTCCAACCCCACCCTCTGCCCCCACATCCTGGTTCTCTGCTCTCCTACCAGCTTGTGCTGCCTGGTGCAGCCTTGCTATGGCCACAGGCAATTCCCTCCCCCTTCCTGGAGTCATGACTTAGTGCTGCTCTCTGTGTCACCTCAGGGTCGTACCCACCAAGGCAGAGCCCCAAGAAGTTAATGAAGGAGAAGTTTGAAGTCCTGCCCCTGGGGAAGGACAAAGCCAGGCACCAGCACATGCATCAGGCTGCCTGGCTGGTGAGCAGCCAGAGAAAGGCAACCATGCTGCTGCCCTCATGTTATGATCCAATTATAAGAGTTGCTTCTTCCTGAATTAAGGTGCAAATGAGACCATATGTTGAAATCAAGAGTATGTATTTTATTCAGCAGTAAATGTGAGGAAGCAAGATAGGAATAAATAGGAAGAGAGAGAGGGATGCATGGGAGAGAAAGACAGTGAGGGAGAAAAAAGACACATTAAGCAAAAGGTATCACCACCATGTGGATCCCTGCAGCATCCTTCTGGTCCTTCTTCACCCTGGTCGTCTCACAAGTTGGGGTCCTGAAGTTGTTTTTCTGGAGGTACTACCTTTATACAGTCCAAGACCCAGGTATCCATGGGGCATAGATGTAATTCCCATAACTTGAGATGATATGTGCATAAGCACTTTCTCCATTTCCCACAGTTTGCCATGGTGGGAATTTTCATCTGGATGCTAACTAAATCTGGACCTCCTTTAGTCCTGGAACTGACTTCTTCCTGCTGTGCTGTGCTCGTCTCGAGTTCCTGTTGTGGCTTATGAGAAGTTCCTTCCATGGCCTTGAGAGTGTTTTGAGGCAGTTCAACTGCATTCTTTAAGCCGTTACACCTTGAGCTCAGATGTTACTTGCTTTCTTCCATTTCCAGCCTTGGCAATGACACTTCTGCTCTGCTTGGGAAGGGCCCTTCTTTGTCAGACATTTGGCAGATGGATGCAAAGTGACTGAGAATATTGGTTTTGTCTAGTTTGGAGAAAAGGAGGCTGAAGGGTAACTTCATTGCTCTCTACTACTTCCTGAGAAGGGAAAGTGGATAGGAGTTTGCTGATCTTTTCTCCCTGGGATCCAGCAACAGGATGTGTGGGAAAGGTCCAAAGCTGCATCAGAAAAGGTTCAGACTGGACATTAGGAAATATGTCTTTACTGGAGTAATGGTGAAACACTGTCACAGACTTGCTGGAGAGGTGGTTAATGCCGTGTGCCTGTCAGTCTCTTTAAAAGAGGCATCTGGACAATGCCCTTCATAATGGACTTTAACTTCTGGTCTGCCCTGAGGTGGTCAGGCACTTGGACTAGATCATCACTGTAGGTCCCTACTAACTATTCTATTGTATTCCATTCTATCCTATCCTATCCTATCCTATCCTATCCTATCCTATCCTATCCTATCCTATCCTATCCTATCCTATCCTATCCTATCCTATCCTATCCTATCCTATCCTATCCTATCCTATCCTATCCTATCCTATCCTATCCTATCCTATCCTATCCTATCGTACCCTACCCTANTCCTATCCTATCCTATCCTATCCTATCCTATCCTATCCTATCCTATCCTATCCTATCCTATCCTATCCTATCCTATCCTATCCTATCCTATCCTATCCTACCCTACCCTACCCTATGTTGGATTTCACATAGGATAAAACCTAGGAAGGTTTTGCAAGAAATTGTGGAAGGGTGTTGAGTCAGGAAGTTTACAGGCATCTTGAATTCCCACTGAAGTTTAATAAAACCACACCAACCCCAGGCATTCAGGGATTTCTGTGCACATGTATGAGAGACATGGTATATACAAGCACACGTGTATATGTGAGTTCATGCAACACCCCCTCTCCTGTGTATATTATAAATGTGTTTACACATATACACACAATCCTACATGCACAAGTATATATTTACTTTTATAAACAAGATCTGTTCAAGCTTTGAAGTTTTTTGACTGCAACTGGAAAGCATAAAGCTTATATGGCAAATAAATTTCTGATTTAATATTTCACAAAATCTTGTAAGTGGCTAAAGCTCTAGCTTATCCAGCTGCTCAACCTGATGTATTATATTTCATATAAAAAAATTAAAGCTGTCATATTCAATTTAGAAAAGGCTGGCAAGAATAACATTGATATTTACAGCTCCATAAAGTGAAGCAATAGCTAACTCTTCATAATACCAAACTTAGCAGACTAGCTTTGTGTACTGAGGCTTTGATGACTAATTAAATTGTAGTTGGCACATTTGACAATGAAATGTTAAACTCTCAAAAGTGATTAAGAGCAAGAACAGGGAAACTGGCTGGGAAGGGGCATTTTCTTTCTCTTCCCTTGACTCCATCACTCTAAGACCACAAAAATATTTCATTGGCAAATTTGATGCAGAGAAACCTGTCATTTACCTTCTCTGGACATGATATAAAGGCACCAGGGACTCTCTCTGTAAACACTTACTATGCATCTAATTGGGTGACCCAAAGTTAAACAGTAATGTTCTGAAATAGCTGTCTAGAGCAAATGTCAAGCTGATTCACAAGTGGGTTCTGTCTGCCGCAGTCGCTTCTGTTCTGAATCTCAACCTTTTTGTCCTGCATGTTAAAAATATGTTGTGGAAAAGATAGTCTCTTGCTTAAAGAACTTGGAATTGAGCTTCTGTCGGTAACCAGTATTAGCTGTAAGCAAAATGTAACCATTAAATTGAGCTGGATTTATTACACTGTTTCATCACAGAAATAGCTCAGTGCAGCTGAGTCACAAGTGCCATTCTTTTAATATCCTAAATGGCATTGAAATCAATGTTGGGAGGGTACAGAATCCTCTTTATTACCCTGCTGCAGGGCAACTGAACTCCTTTGAACAAAACTAAAATAGATTGGCTAGGGTCTGGTTTTTTTTTTTTTTTTTATTCCCAGGATTTTACAGTAGTCTTTGACTTGGGATAGTACTTTTGGAAACACTGGGTTCAAATGCCTGTTGCTAAGTAAAAAGTGTTGTGATTAACATTATAGATTGAGTTTCTAATGCAAAAATTTGTGTTGAGGGGAGAAAAACCACTTCATCCTGAAGTATGATGACAAAATCACCTGTTGTGACTTTGTGAAAGCAAACACATGCTTATATG
Organism: Pachycephala philippinensis; assembly: GCA_013397055.1. Classification (NCBI taxonomy): domain Eukaryota; kingdom Metazoa; phylum Chordata; class Aves; order Passeriformes; genus Pachycephala; species Pachycephala philippinensis. The sequence goes on from VWZT01008710.1 coordinate 28,981, forward strand.
CATCAACCTCAAGCAAACGCAGATGTGTGTTCGCAGCTTGAAGTATATATGCTATCTTGAGAAACGTTGTTAGGAAGGGTGTCTTTTGTCAGTCTCTGTGGATTGACTCTTGCCTAATAAAACAGAAGCTCTTCTAGTAATGTAATAGAGCAGATCCTCTGGAGTTGTGGGATCTGTCTCCTAAAATCAAGTATTCATGAGCTTGCGCAAGATTTTTAGGCTTGTGTTTCTGAACGCAAGGGAGAAATCGTTGCTTGAAGGTCCTCTGTAGATCTGACATTTAACCTCCTAGAGGAATATTTTTGAAACCATTATCTTCAGGAGTTAGTGACTGCCACCACTGGAGTTGACTGGTTTGTGTTTTTCTCGTTTGTTTTCTTTTTTTTTTGAATTTGTTACAAATTAGTTTATGACATTATAAGTGGCTGTATCCCAAGTTTGAATATATTATGCTTCAGCCAAAATGTTGGTTTGGATTTTGATATATTGCTTAATATAGATCTTGTTTGTTCCAGCAATTTGAATGATTACAAGCCATTCAAGTTCTTTGAATTTCTTTTACCTAATAAGTCTCATATTACCTATCCCAGGTGTGATTCCTCCCGTTCATTTCCAAACTGTTTGAAGCCTTCCTGGGCTGCAGGTAGTCATCACTGTATTGTCTACTTTAGAAACCATTTAAATCTCTAAATATGTAAGATTTTAAAGATAGCAGCTCCTTTTAGATACTAAGAGCCATGGCCTTTGTGGGAAGGGGTAAAGAAAGCACAAGAGTCTTCTAATCCACAGTCTTGTAACTGTGGATGTCACAACTGGTTTCAGCAAACGTGGTGTTCTGGTTAATGCCTTTTGCTGGTCAGGCAAGTTATTGAATTGAACCTATTCTTTCTTTATCTTTTCTGAGAGGACTACTATGATATAAACATAAAATATATAAAGAACAGTGTGGTTCTTCTTCCTTCTTTTTAAATTATTTTTACTCTTTTACTTTTGAAGTGGGGGTGCTAAGTCTGTCTTTTGCAATTGGAGATACAGTAGGATAAGTCTTATGGCTAGGATGGTAGAAGGAGAACTATATTTTGGAAAGAATTTTAAGAATATTTGTGTTACATTCTTACTTCTTGTTTGGGTCAATTAAAAAAAGAATTTCTCATAGTGCACCTTACATAAGTGAAAAAAAGCACATTCCATTATTTTAAAGACTATAAGGCCTATAGATATGTGGGGGGGTTGGTGAGATTTTTGGTGCTTGGGTATAAATGTTTTTTCTTTCTGATTTAGTATGCCTTGATATTGCTCTCTTATTTTAGGATAATTTTTTGTTTATATCTGTGGTTTTCCCTTCATAGTGATTTTTCTGCTGTTTCTGTGATACCTTAGCCAATTATCTCTGCCTCAATCTCTAATTATCCTGAAGTCTAAGCCCTTTTGCAAATTATTATTCTGTCTGCAATCACTAGTGCTGTGAGCTGTGGCATGTCATACATAAATGCTATATTTTAATTGTGAATCCAGTCTGCAGTTTTGTCTGCTTTTGTAAATTGTCATTATCTACTACCAGCTTTGTTCCCCATACTAATTTATAAGTTGATAGCTGCATTCATATGTGTGTCAACACGTGAAACATATCCCAGTATAGATTGCCTAATGTCCATGACAACAGAATGCATTTCTTGGAAACAGCAGTATTCACACTTAAATTTTTTCTGCTTGTTAAGTTTTCTTCCTTCCATAATTGTTGGATGCCTTCCAGCTTATTGTAAATTCTTCAAAAGCTTTTTTGCTGGATGCTGTAAGTTGACTGAAGAGTAAGACTTGGATACTTGTTTAATACAGATAGCTTTTCCCTGAACCACTCTGGGAATTTACACAGGATCCAATTTATATGTTGCTCTGGAGAAGCCTTATTTGTACTTACAGTATAATTTGCAAAACCATGCTGTCAGTTAAATTCATGTTGTCCTTTTTTCTGCTTTTCTGCAAGTTGCTTGTAAATACATTTCTGCTGGAGTAATTATTGAAGACACAAAAAGAAAAATAAAAAGAAAATCTCTGAATTGTTTACAAGTCTTTTTGTTGTTTTTGTTGGTTTTTTTTTCTTTTCTTTCTAACACAGGAGATCTATTGCAAAGAATAATCTTGGAAAGTTACTGTTAGTTTCTAGACTCAAGAGAAAATAAGTCCTAGTTTCTGCAAGCAGACTTGCTCAAGAGTGGCTTTTATCTCGTATTAAATGGCTGATTGGTGTTGGAAATATTTGCCGTGAAAAACTAGGATCTGGCATTTTTGAGTGTTACTGATGTTTATTTCTGGCATTTTTTGTGATGTACTGAACCACTTTGTTTCCCTTATTACAAAAGATTTTGTATTAGCAGGTCTAATATATTATTATTTATCTGATCACATTTCAAGTCATAGATTTGAAATATTGCTAGATTACATAGATTTTAAAAAGCATTACATAGCTGTATTGAAGGAGCATTAGTACTACTGGCAGTTATTAACTAAACTTTTCCAAAATGCAACCTAAGCAAAAAACCCCATGTGATCAGACATCTGTTAACTTCATACTTCCATTGGCATTTGCGTGAGACGCATAGCATTCTCTCTCACCTTTACTACACACAAATAAATCCATCTTTCCCCTGCAGATATCTAAATTTTACTCAGTCACTAAGTTAGATTCACTATCTACATAATTTATTTCCTTTTAGTCTATTAAAGATAATGAACCCTGTGCTGTAATGTAACTAGAGGGTTAGGCAGTAGAAATTATATTTATAGATTTTTTTTATTGCAAAATGGCTACTTTACATGTACTCTGACATAGGCACTGTATCTTGTTGAAGTGAAGAATGCAGACTAAGAGTGCCTGATCCTCACACCACTAAGTTCTCAAGCCCCAAATCATTATTACTCCCTGAATAATAACGATTGCATCGGTGTCCCCAGGAAATGTCTAAAATTAAACAAATACCATTTTCAACAATAAAATCTCAGATGAATCTGGGAAGAACATATTTTGGTATAGAGAGGTAAGTTTTGAAATGATATAGTTATTAGTTTAGAGCACAATAGATTTTATTTTGTCACATTATGTAGGAAAACTTGAGCTTATCAGTCAGTATCTCTAAAACTCCAACCAGCAACTAAGCTCTACATAGTCACTCACTCACTCCCACTAGGGGGGATGGGGAAGAGAGTCAGAAGAGCAGAAGTTAGAAAACTCATGGATTTGAGACAAAGACTTTTTGACAGAGACAGCAAAAGCTGTGCGCGCAAGCAAAGCAAACCAAGGAATTCACTCACCACTTCTCATGGGCAGGCAGGTGTCCAGTCATCTTAAGGAAAACAAGGCTCCATCATGCATAACAGTCACCCAGGGAGACAAATGCTGTTATTCTGAATGTCCATAACTCTAAATGTCTTCTATTCCTCCTTCTTCCCACAGCTTTTTGTTGCTGAGCTGGTCCTCACGTGTTATGGAATATGCACTTGGTCAGCTGGAGTAAGCTGTCGCAGATGTGTCCCCCACCCCAGCTTCTTGCCCAAGTGAGCTTGGCGGGATGCGGAGCAGAGAAGGCCTTGACCCCGTGTCAGTGCAGCTCAGCAGTAATGAAAACTGCCCTGTATTGTCAACAATGTGTGCAGCACAAATCCAAAACATAACACCATAATAGCTACTGTGGAAAATTTTAACTCTTCCATTCAAAACCAGCACAGAGACAAAAGCCCTTCGCTGTCCCTTAACATCTCACCCAGAACATTTAAGCAAGTTACATTAGAATTGCTGTTGATTTGTAGATCACCTAATGAACATCCATGTGGTAGAGCAGGAGGGGATGCTGCACAGCACCTCTTTCAATACCTCAGTGAAAGAGAAGTTTGGGTTTTTTCCCTTCCTTCAGAGATTAAAAACTTTATTGCCAATCTGAAATTGTGATTCTCTTTTGTTTGCTTTAGGGAGTTCTGCATGGAGGGTCAGCCAGTGCTTTCAGCATTTTGTCATTTTTAGGCAGGAAACACTCAGATATCACAGCTGCATTTTTGCTTCAATTATGAATTCTGAAGGTTTTCCATGTAGAATTTTCCATAACAACTCTATCCATAACTCTTATTGTAGATTAGCAGGCTAAACTAATTCAATTTTTTGTGCCCCTAGTGATTTCTATTTTTCTCCTGTCTTGATTTCTGAGGCATTTTTATGCTGAACTGATATTTCTCAAAACCTTCGACGTCTGCCTTCTCTCTCTTCTACGCCTCTGCTTTCTCACAGACAGATCTCCTCCACACTTACACCACCCAGCTGCTGCCCTCAAAATCAAGCACAAGGAACACCTGCAGCTGTGGAAAACCACCTCTGAGCAACGAATGTCCTCTTCTTTGCTGTGTGAAGACAGGCACAGCGAAAAGGATAACCAGTCACCCACCCATCCAACAAACCTGCTGTTCACGTCTCTGTCCATGGTAAGAGAGGGCAATAGCCATGCCATGGTGGAGGAGCCAGAAAAGTCCTATGGATGAGAGTGGCAGCTGGAGCACTCTGAGCTCTGCTTTATGCTCTGGCCTCCCTGCCAGCCAAAAATACCTGAGGGGTTTCCAAATGCTGTCACGTTTCTCTGGTGTATACCTATGATTCAACACTAAGGGAAGATTAGTTTTTAGGTTTAATTTTTTTTTATTCCTTTTTTATCACAGTACAAAGGGAAAAAAAAACCATCTAAATTTTCAATTGCTTGCTCCATCAGAGCTTGCATAGCAGCAACCTTTAGAGCAACAGGTTTGATTTCACCACCAAATGTCACAGCTCATTAAACTCAAGAAATAGTGCTATCTCTTGCAGAAAATGTTACGAAACATGTAAGGTAACAACTTGATCCTTCTTGTGTGTGTGTATTCTCAAGACACTAGAGATGAAGACTGGGATTTTTCAGGAGTACTTGATAGCAAAATTCTGCTGCTGTTCAAGTAAGTGGGAGATTTAACACTGTCTTCCACAGAAGCACCGTGAGGCAACTGACGCTTTTTGTGGTGTAAAGTTGGTTTCTTTTTCTCTTTCTTTGAGGAGAAGAAAGGAAATATATGTATTTAAATAAAAACAATGTTTATGAGTACTACCGCTACTGCGTTTGTAGAACAGTATATTGTTGACAACAGTGGCAAAGTTGTAGGCTGCACAGTCTGGGGATATTTTAGCAACCTCTAAATGTGCTCACTGACCTCTACAGAGCAGCACAGCATTTTATGGGGCACTCAGTGAGGTATCAGAAGATATGGTGCATCATCTCAGCAATTCATTGTTTCTTTACTGTGTGCCAGAATTAGTCAATTGGAATATGACAGTCTACTGTGGTTTGTAAGGAAGCATCCTCAATACCTGTCTAGATGCCCATCTGTTCTTGTTGGGGAAACCTGCAGAATTAAAAAACAACTCTTCCAGCAGGGTAGGAGACATGATTTCCTGAGGCTTTGCTTTGTAATGTTGCACTTCATGTATTCACATGCATGCATACACAAGTTTCTGAATATAAGCGGTTAGAAAGAGTTTTGAAAGCCATGTAAAAAGTTCTCAGCCATTACCAAGAAAAATGAATAGTTTAATAAAATATGGGATAAAATCAGTTTTTTTTCTGAATTGTCTATCTGTTTCCTCTCTGAAGAATGCTGCTGTCTTCCCCTCTTGAATAATATTCTTCCCACAATATTTTGATGTGCAGCCCCTCAATTAATAAAGATACTAAATGTGTGGAGATAGATGGAAATGTACCTTGGAGACAACTAAACTTTTTGACTAACAAGTGCTGCTAAACCGATCTAAAGTGCTGCTAGCTGATCTTGAACCTGTCTGGGAGGTTACTCATGGATCAAGGCAATGAGCAACTCCTGAGCAGTCTGGGTGTGTGAATTGCTGCCGCAATGTAAAGTTCTGCACAAAAATACCAGTTGGTGTGTTTAGATGAGTATTTATGGTCTTGTTTTCATGTCAGAGTAGTAACGTATTTTTCCATGTTTGCTGAAAACAATGTTGTGGTTATAAACTTGAAAGGAATTCTGAGACAAATTCAGATTTTTGTTGGCACTATTGCTTTTGTTGGGATAGTACAAAACTCAGTAAACCAAATTTCTAGAAGCAGAATGGAAAAGCAAAATGTTTTCTGAACTCCTTAATATCACAGCAAAAGGTCTAGAGGGTGCATTTTGACACTAGAATAAAGACTCATTCTGTTCTTCACCTTTTTCCAGATTTTCTAACTTAGCTTGCAGGGAGGTTGCTCACTTCTATTACTGACAGTCTGTTGCACTATCCAGGAGAAATGCAGTCATAGGCTCCTGTCTAGCTGAAAGCTTATTTTTTTTTGAAAAAAAACATAGCTTCATTAAAGTTCTTGATGTTAATTTTACCTTTAAGGCTGGACATCTCTTTAAAGAAATGAATGGATACAGGGCCAAAATTGTGCTATACAAGAATGGAAAGCTTTTGCTATGTTTTGATCTTCAACAAAATGACGTTTGAATATTACGGTTAATATCTATTTTCTAAAAAAATGTATTGATTGCTAGGAATTTTTCTTTTATTATCAAAGTAGTATTAAGACTTGTATATTCCAAGCAAAGAAATCCACCTGAGAAGTCTGCTTTCCAACACCGTGGCCTTATTTCTCTGTCTCTAGCTTTAATCTAAAATGGTTGCATAAAGAAAAACTTTACATTTTTCAGTGAATGAGTGGCCAATATCTATTTATTTTAAAATATCTGATGGAAAAAATAAAAATTCTGAGTGTGACTTCATGAACTGTCTGAAACGTTACTTCCTTCTTAATGAAATCCATGTTCACTGAAACTTCTCAAGAGATAAAACTGACTATTTAAAAATCCAATTACACTTCCTAATCAGTATTTATCTTGGAATTTAAGAATATATTGTAAAATTAGGAGAAACCCATGTTTACCATACAAATATAAGTCTGCATATACAGAACTGTGACTTTATAAAAATAAATCTCAGTACATACTATGGAGTAATTAAATATTTTGTGCCCTCTTCTGACGCTTAAATTTATTGGTTTTTGTAAAAGATGGCAAATTATATTAGTTTGTCCAACCAGATACTTTTTCAGCCATGTTTTAAAGTTTCTGTGAGAGGATAAGTCCCACTGCAAAATAACAAAAAGAAGGGTTGGGGGTTTTTTTTGTTTGTTTTGTTTTTGTTGTTTCTTGGTGGGGTATTTTTTTTGTTTTGTGAGGGGCGGTTTATTTGTTTGGTTTTTTTTTCTTTTTTCTTGTTTTGTTTAGTAGTGATTTGGTTTGGTTTGGGTTTGGTTGTTTTGTTTTGTTTTGGTGTTTTTTGGGGGGTGGGTGTTTTTTAGTTTTGGGTTCTTTTGGGTTTTTTTTGTTTGTTTTGTTTGGGTTTTTTGTTTGNCGCTGACATATATGTCAAAACTTCAAAACAACTTTTATGAACTGTTAATGAGTCGTTACATTCAAATAGATTTTTTTTTAGAATTATGCTATCTAGTAAGAGACAAGAGAGCTACGATTATGAAGTACTAAGCTTGGCTATATGTCTAATCTTTATCCTTAAAAATATTGTCTGTTACAGTTCAAGTGCAGCTCTGAATGTGAAAAACAGTTTGCTGACCATCTCAATATTAGTTGTAATTCTGTTAGGGTGGTATAAATCAGGATTGTAAAATGTTTTACACTCTAATTTTTTTTTTTTTTTTAAACTCTTAGCCAAAGAGTGTAGTTTATGTGAAAATCACTTGAACCTCATTGACTTTAAAATGGCAGAGGAATGCATGTTTGTTTGGGTTTCAGCACCTTCCCCTTTGCCTTTGCCTTCACCTTCCCCTTTCCCTTTTCCTTCCTGTTTCCCTTTCCCTTCCCACATCTAACATGAAATTTGGCCAATAGATATTTGTTGCTGTGTCAGAAAACCTAATTAACATATAATACTGCCAAAGCTCTGATATATGTTCATTTCTACTTTTGTGCTATATATAACTCTTGGGAAATATTAGAGACAAATTTCATACCCTACTGTAATCTGATAGATCCTAATTAATAACAATTGTCAAAAATTGAAACAAGCAGCAGAATTCCACCCATTATATTTTATGTTGTCATTAAAATTATGTATATGTATTTGACATGTTTTCAGGAATGGTAGGAATGTGTAATTTGTACTCAATGCCTGACCTGTACTTCAGCATTTAAATGCATTATCAGTACTTTACAAAAAAAACAGGATTGCTTTTTTTCAGTGCAAATTTTACTTAAATGTTATATCATGAATCAAATATATGAATGTGGGTAAGTTTTTGTTTTATGAAAGATTAAAGAAATAGAGGCTGTTTTGCAATATATGCTATCCCATTGGAAATCATGGTATGACATATATTTTGCTTTAAACTTTTCCCCTACTTGAAGAGTATGCAGAGGCACGGATATACGAGATACTTTTTGTCAACAGCTGAGTAAGCATACTCATGCTTACTGTCATGATTCTGTCAAACACTTCTCCCAGGAAAGGCTTGATCACTTCTGTGACTTCTGTTGCAAAGATGCTGTGCATAGGTCTGTGCCTTGGAAACATCTCAAAACAGAAATTAGTTTGTGTTCCATCTCTTGGGAAAGGTCAGTCTCTCCTTAGAGCCCTTACCTTGCAGGCTTAGCTGATGTTCTGCCTTGATTCTTGGGATGTCAGCAGCCATGCTGAGAAGCTGGGAGTGGGGAAAAATGCAGACAGAAGTGAGATGGTGTTAGAATTCCTCTTAATGATATTTAACAGAAATAAGAGTTGTTTCCTTTCCTATGTGGAGCATCAGTATAAGGTAGAAATACTGTTGCTGTAACTATTTGTTATTGTTAGCTGCTGTTTCTAGATGCTTCAGGAAGGTGAAACTGCTCTGCTTTCTCTGTGCTGTGGGGTTTATTTAGATATTTCATGGTAATTTTTTGTCACCTTACCACAGAGATGTCCAGTTACTGTACATCTTCTAGTGCAGTTTCTTTATGAAAAGGTGAATGAAGGCCCATTAGGAGAAAGAACTCTTGATGGAGAACTATCAGCACTAGAAGAACAATACAGTGAACCCATCTTTGAAGGTGTAATTTACTCTTATGATTTGAAATCCTGGGTAGGATTTTGCTGTTAAATACAGCAAAGGTAGATTTTGTGCAAACACCGCAATTTTCTTTTTTTTTTAAATTATACATTGGAAAGCTGCCTTGTCTGCCCAGTCTCCTTAACTGAGAAGACTTGATATGAAAAAAATGACTGAAAAGGCAGTCCTTGAGAGGCAATTTTTTCAGTGTATGCTCTTCTGTGTCTATGTTTGTATATTTTTTAGGAAAAGATAATATAAATTATAAATTGGGATTCCTGTGGATACTCTGGACAGTTGTACTCCTGAACTGAAACACTAAGAGGCTTTCTGTGAGAGGTGATCCAATAGCAGTAACAGGTGAAGCTGGGAGAACAGAAGGGTCAGAATGATGTGGCTGGGCAGTCAAGAAAGAAAAGCAACCTTGGCTTGACCAGCAACAGGCAGGCATGTTGGCAGGACTGAGAGATATGACCTGGGAATTTAATAATATGTGGAAAAATTGCTTTGTGCAAAGTAATATATTGTGTTCATTCTCCTCCTCTATGAAATACTTTTCTTTTATGTTGTAGCCCCTTTAACTCTGTCATTCAGCGGGAAGTGGTACATTACATGGTCTGTGGTGCAATTCTCACACTGTGAAACATCCTGTGTTGGGTGGTTGTACCTTTAGCCACTGTTACTTATATAATTTAATAAGAAACCCTCAAAGTTGACTAATCCTTGTTCCTGCAAGCTAGTGCTTGGCAAAAGGCCTACATTTATGGCACTGGTTATTTGTGATGTTCAAATTAATGTATAATCCCTTTTCATTCATTTCATTAACACTTAAATTCTTGTCCTTTGCAACCTGCTGAGTCATTAGCATTCAACAGCTAATTACAGGTCGTGTTTTAAAAGTATTTCTTTTAAATGACTTTGTGAGCCATTGATTTCAATACAAAAGCATAATATGCTTTATCACAGTGTTACTTCATGTAGGCTGACATTGTATTTAACTTTCACCTAACGTGAGTAAGGCTGTCCCTGGAGTTCCTCATGGCATCTTTTTGAGATGAATCCAAATTGCTTTTTCTTACCCACAGTTTCAAAGAAATCTCATGTGTCTCTATTTCCAGACCCCTCAAAAGAATGGGATCTCATATAAGCTGTGAGGACAGCACACTGTTAACCTTCTACCATTTAAAAAATTGACACCTTATTCCTTTCTTTTGTCTTGTTTGATGCATGATAACAAAATATTTAATCTCACAAGCAAGGGGCTGTATATTTTTTATACATCCTTTATGAAACTTAGACCAGACGTTTTTCTGAAATCTGAATATTTTGTTCACCCATCATTTTCACATTACGGTCTGTTTATATACACAAAAGATCCAAGGGAAAGGGTTGTGACCCACCTCTGAGGCAGGGCAACCAAGTTCATTGTTAACAGATCCTTTGGGGTGGGTTAAAACAAAATGACACTAAATAAATGATATAAAAATGAATTTTGTTTGAGACACTGCTTTGAAACCTAACTGGAAAAAAGGTATAAGGGATTAGAAAAAGGGTCCATAGCCATTCTGGAGTTTATGATCCTCCTATTAGAGGAAAATTAGAAAGAGAAAAGCAGACAAAGAGAGGTAGGAGAAGAGATTAGATAGATAGATAGATAGATAGATAGATAGATAGATAGATAGATAGATAGATAGATATCACTACCCATGGCTCCAGTGATGCCTGTGTGATCATGGCCTGCAGTCATGATACACAGTCCTGTTCTGTCAGGGGTAGGGGTCCATGTACGCATGGAAAATTGGTTTTTCTGCTTCTTCCAGTAAATTCCCCTGTACATCCTCTGTGAGGAGTTTTGGACAGGCACAATCTTCTTTCTGGAAGATTCTGGAGGTTTGTTGACATCAAGAGGACAGGTGAGTGTGTGTGTCTGTGTGTCCAGGTGTGCTTGGACAAATTTTCTGTACAAAGCTTCTGAGTAAATTTTCTGAGTTTTGCAGTTGTGCAGTGGTGGCTCCTGGGGTGGCAAAGAGACCACCACAAAAAAAAAAAAAGGCTATCCTGTCTCCAGTTAAAGACGGTTCTCCTTTGGTTTGAAAACAGCTTGATTAAGGCAAAAATTTAGTCTCAGCATCCAAGGGGTTCACTACAGAAAGTTTGAGAGGTGTTTCTTTAAATGTTTGTCTTTATATTAACCCCTCCAGTGTGGATATGAATCCCTGGTAATAGTAGTTTCTGGAACATCCATGAGCTTTGTGATACAACTGGTATCACATGTGAAAGACACTTTGGTCTTATTTCTGACAGGTTACGAAACGTACTATTTATGCTGATTCTGTCCAGATGTGTGGTAACTTAGAGACTAATGGCGATCTCCAGTTTCTCTTGCATCACTGCTGACACTGTTGAGCTGTTGGAGAACCCACTCAGGAAACTTGCTTTGTTTCCAGTACAGCCAGGGAGCTTATGTCAGTCATCTGTCAAATCTAACTTTAAAAAGAGGGAAAGAAGATACATTAGAGAATCTTTTAGTATT
>VWZT01008710.1:41148-52845 GCA_013397055.1 Pachycephala philippinensis
AAAGGACAATTGCCACTCTTCCCTGAAGAAAAAGTGCTCTAGGAGATTCATCTGAGAGATAGGAACAGACTGTGGCCTTAATTCTCTCAGTGGCAACGTTTTCCTTTTTTAAAAAAGGCTTCAGATATATCTCTTGTACACAAAACCCCTTTGTATACTCTGGTATGAAGCAAGGCAAAGTAGAACTGTATCGAGTTTGGTGCCAGCTGGGGCTAGATGTGGGAATATGATGTACTTCCTCGAGATGAATGTAAGAGAACATTTGTCTCTTTACAGACCTAATGAGGAGCCATCTATTCAATTTGCAAGGCTGCAGTTATGCCTACTACTTTTGCTTCTCATAATGGCTGAGTCCTTTTAAGTTTGGCCTGATCAATTAATCCGGTCAAATCATTCTAGTGTAAGTGGTGACCAATTGGGCTAATAGACAACCGCACAGAAATGGTGAACCATTAGAATGATTTTGGCATTGTTTGACTTCATATAAAATGTGCTCATAAAGATTTCAAGGAGGGTGAATCTAAGGTAAAGCTAATAACAAGTGAGGAAAAAGTGCATTTCATCTCCATTATCATCTGGGAGAAAAGTTTTAATAACCAGTATAACCTAAATGTCAAATAAAGCAGATTTTAATTTATCTTAGGTAAAATTGACATTTTTCTTAACTTGCTTTACTGAGGTAAGTTAAAAACCCCAAAATAAAAATAGATGCCATAAACAGTAATTGTGGAAATGTTTCATTATCCCATTTTTTGGCATGCACCTGCACAAGTTCCTATGGACCTTAATGCCCCTAACCCATTCGTTTCTTTTATTTGAATTATTTGCAGTTCACAAACACATGCTCTTTGTTGTTTAAAAATGGACTTGGGCAGGAAAATAGACCAACATGTACTTATTTCAGAAATTAAATCTTTTCCCTGAGGTAGAGGTCACTAGCATCTCCCAAAGAGTCCTTTGAATACCATGTTGCTGACCTGCTTCCTTTAACTGCCTTTCAAAGCAACAGAATCCTTAATTGTTGGCATCAAATCTTTATACTATCACTCGTAAAAAGGCAAATCGCTTGTTTGCCAAAGGCATGCTTTTCAGCCAGTTTGCAGATATTTGGAATTTAAAAAATCCTTCCCCCCCACCTGCCAACAGAGCTATGCCCTACCATAATCCAGCATATTTGATAGACATTGGGATTAGAATTGATAACGGAGATGAGTGATATACATTTAAGAAGGACACTGTCCCCATTTCCTTAGAGTTGTCTGTGTATCTTCTATTCAGAACACATATAGGTATCCAAAACTCTGCATCTTAGAAGACTGTCCCAAATCATGCAACATTTTTGTGGGGTGACTCTCCTTGTCCTTTTCAAATGTTTTCTGTGTCTGAAAATATGAATTGTGATGGAAGGAAATGGGTTTGTCTCTTGTACCCATTCCCTATTTTACTTACAGGCAGGATGTTCAGCTTGCAGTTTTTACACTAATGAATAGATTTGCAAGCTCCAGCAGAGACCACATGGTAGCTGGCTATTTGAGACATTCTCCCATCTTATAGCCATGGGAAACTAAGTCCCAAATCTTCTGATCATGAGGTGAAGGGAATATTTTAATTCAAACCATTTTGTGATTGGAAAAGAGATCCTTTTATGCCCAGATTTTCTGTTTTCTTCCATTGTTTTGATTTAAAATATAATTTTTTTCATCTTAAAACTTCCTTTTATGCCATCAAGAAAGAAGAAAAAGAAATAGGGTCAAACCTCAAACTATTTCTTTTTCTTTTAGCTTTAGCTGGTGACTTGAAGAATAGTACTGGTTACAATCTTCTGACTGTTATTTCTTTTTTTGTATCTTTGTGTTTTTGAATTATTCAGTTCCTTAGTAAAGCAGAAAATGTGAGGGTTTGTAGACAAATTTGCAGTGGTTACAGATGGTAAATGAAGAACTCTTATTGCCTGTAGTGATTGCAGGAGGCTTGAATTTCTGGTAATTCTGTGAATGTGCGTGACATCCCCAAGGCAATCAAGCACAATGGTTTTGGCTGAATGTGCTTAGAGTAACTAAAGCTGGATTAAAAAGTTAGCTAAACTTTTAAATCATTCACTTTAACAAGTGTCACAGTATTCGGTGGGACAGAATGTTATACCAACAGTTGTTAGGATTGGCACCTGGAAAACAACAGTTAAGTACGTTAATTTCTAATTGCAGAAAAAATAGCACCTGAACTGAGCAGACTGGTCAGACATTCACTGAATTGTGTGTTTGGAGTTCTTGTCTCCTTAGCTTGATGCCCATGGCATAGTGTGATAACAGAAAGGCACATTTTGCTTTCCTATACAGTGGTCAGGGCGGGGCATGAGTGTGCCTGTAAAACAGTATATTTTAATGATATTGTATGGCCACCTTCCTCAATAGTCTATTTGTTCAACTGAGTAGTCTTTATGTAATTTATTCTATGAACAAGTCCAATTAAAATGGCATTATTTGAAACCAGCTTAAATAAAAACCCATTTTATGTGATGTAGTTAGCCTTTCTCAATTTTTTTTAAGCCTTTGAGTTAGTTAAACTTGCCTCCTTAATTCCTTTAGGAAAACTACAGGAGATATCAGTCAGTTCCAATTGTTCAAAAATTAATTCCTACAACGACCTGTGCATATTAGAGATGGGGAAAACAGATATGGAGAAATTTAGTGACTAATCCAATTTGCCAAAATATATATCCTGGAATGTGTGATTTCAAGTTCAGAATTGTAGGCAATACTTCCTCACATTTTCAAGCAGAGAAATAAGAGGATATAAATGGACCAAAAAGAGTATGGATATGCTAATCTGAATCCTGTGTTTCTTCGGGGTATGCTGTGACAGAAAATATTAAAAAAAAAAATCGACTGTTCCCTGAGCATCTGATTTTTTTGGTAAGAATGACTGCTTTTATCACATGGGGAAAAATACATCTTGTAACTAATATGGAAATTACCTTAAAAAAATAAATTTGCTGAAACAGTAATCTCCAGCCATTAGCACTTCAGTTATTGCCATCAAAAAATAATTTACAGATCTTGTCGCAGCTGCTCGCAGTTGCTTATCAAGAGATTGTTGTGAGACAAAGCTGGGCCAGAAGAGGTTTTTCTCATCATGCAGTCAGTGTAATTAGTTTAAGAATAACCTCTCCCTTGTGTACCTGAAACAATTCTATCAGGTAACAGGCCAGCTATGTAGACACCACCAATAAATGTGCCACCAAGTAGAGCTGGACAGTCAGCAAGGTAAGGCATTTTGTCGATGGAACTGATTACTAAAGATATTAATCAGCACAGTGAAGATAGTTGTAGTAAGTCTTTGTTGAGTTAAAAAATGAAGTATTTGCTTTCATGTATTTGATGATACACAAGAAGCTACAGTGGATTTTTACTGCGTAAGTATTTATCTTTAATTTTTTGGTAAGGATAAAATGCTTTCATATGCCTTTTACTTCTTTCTGTGTAGTTGTTAAAGGGAAAAGCTCTGAAACAAGCCAAATTATCTGAGTGGAAACATTCCTGATTTTGAGATGAGATTTTTATTTCTGTATGTATTTTTATATACATTTGTGAGGGTTTTCTTTTTCCTCCCTTGAGAAACTACCACTAGATGGAGCAAGTGCTGTTTAAAAAAAAAAAGAAAAAAAACCGAGAAACCCCTCAAAACTCCCAACCCCCAAGCCCTCCCCAAAACCAAACCAAACCAAAATCCCAAAAAACAAAACAAAACAAACAACAACAACAAAAAGAAACAGAAAAAGAAAACAAAAAAGAAAAAACATGAATCAAGAATATTGAAGACCTGTCCTAAAACCTGAGAGGGATAAGAACACACATCATTTACAGATGAAACATCTTTGTTACTAAATGTTATGTGCTAAACTACAGAAGTTTAATGTATTTGAAAGATCTCTAATCAAGAAAATTCTTTTCACTTTTTTGTAAATATCTTAAGAGAAATTAAGCTTAAAAGAACTCTAATACAGGAGGCTGTATTAGAGTGGAGAGAAAGGATAACCACAAAAGCAATTATTTAAAATTCCTTGTAGAATCCATTGCATATCTAAGATAATTGGGATGCCATCATTAAATATTTTTAGATAATGAGAAGCAGAATGGACTTATTAGCACATTTCTCACTGTATTAAGTAAATGTTTTATCAATTGCTTTAAACTTGGGCACACAAATTTAGGTTGACCTTGAAACTCGAGACTTGCCTGTAGGATAAGGAATGGGGGACTCATTTCAGGGTGACGTGGGGTTTTGTACTGACCCACAGAGCTGGTCCACTGTAGCATTCCGTCTCTGGCTGGTGAATAAGACTCAATGGAGTCTTAGGAGGCAAACCTTACAAGTCTGGTTGATCAGAGGTGGGCTTAATTTGGCAGAGTCTATGTTATTAGATCTCAAACAACGTCTAATCTCACTATGATTTAGCAAAACCCAGATTATATCCTTCCAGCTCTCTCAAACTGATTTATTTTAATGGGCTGTATCTAATGTGAGGATAACGGTTCTTATGATTGTTCTCTTTACCTGAATTTAGAAGAAGATGGGGCAAAACATCCACAAAGATGCTCTGAAGTAGATTAAAGCCTTTTACTGATAGAATTGTGCAATCACTTGTGGGTGGCATCCCAGTGTTCGACAGAGAACATAATTTGCATCCTTGTGTCTGATCTGTTCGGTCCTAAATTACAGTTATAGGGACTTAAAGGATAACAGGGGTTTGCAGATCATTTGACTGAATTAGACTTCAGTAACTTGACTGGTATCTCCCAATCAGCTGGTGAAGAGTTTTCTTCCCATGGCTGTCTGTCATCTATGATTTATTGCACCATACTGATCTACTTTTTGTCTTCTCCTAATTTACAGCAAAGTATTTGATTGCCTTTTAGAGTATGCACGGTATTATACAATGTTTCTAAATGTTGTGCTATCAAAATTCCCATTCTCTTCCTCTTTCTGTACACTTTAGGGGATTAGGGCACACTTGTATTTTCAGTGTAGTAAACAGATGCTCTTTAAAAAGCAAGTGAAAGACAGAAACATGCTGAAAGTACAGATGTAAAGCAGGCAGTGGCCATGCCTTGTAAAACAATCCTGCCCATGCAGTTCAAATGATATATAGCAACACTGACCCAGAGAGACTTCCTCCAGGGTTAGGGATTAGTAGCTATGTTTGACTAAGCCATGGTCTCTGTTCAGGCTGCCAGTAAGGGCACCAATTAGTGTCAGTTGCAATTGTGATTTTTTTGAGATCTCAGCCATTAGGAAAATTCTGCAGTGGCTCTACCTAGTCATGCTGAGTATACTTCACAGCATAAATATAAAATTGTGGGCCTCTTTTGGTGTGTTTGGTTTGTTTAAGGAGAAAAAATAGAGGTTTGTGGATTATTGTATGAGGGTATTAAAAATTCTTGGTTCATATTGATGCCTTAGATTTTAACTTTTATATTTCTCAAATCCTGTACTGCTTAGTGGGTAATGCTGAAGTTTTGTGCGGCCTGTTAACTACTGTTCTCTCATGCTGGTTAGTCATAACAAACATCTCTAGGTTTGCTCTTCAAGGACACCAGGCCCCAAAATGTGTAAACTAAAGCCTCTAAAGGGAGGGCAGACTTGGGGTAATTACATCATTAACTGAGGTTGTAATTGGAGAATCAACCCTGATATGCAAATGGACCAAACTTATAAAAAGGTGAAGAACCTGTGACCCAGCATCCATCTTGGGTGTAGGCCTTTTGACTGCCCAGGGTGTACCTGTGAAGGCCCTTCAAATAAACACCTACTTTTATTCTCTTATTTTTGTCTAGTCTCTGTGTTTTAGGTGGCCATCTCAAGGCATGCTATTTTATTTAAGAAAGTAACTTATGATCTGTCACCTCAAACTTTTACCACTCTTTCCATACAGATCCTTAGTTTTTGCTTAAGATGTTTTCTTTTTTAGTGATGAATATTACTTTTAGAAAGAACCAAATGTAGGAAAACTGAATGAACATAACAGACCTAATAAAGGCTGAGGATTTCTTTTTATACACTCTAAAATAATAGAAAGAAACTTTAAAATTTTAAGTTATCTGCCTCTCTAAGCCATCATGAATAATAATAAAAATAATATGCTTAGTATTTTCAACAAACTAATTTTAGAATGAGATAAATTTTTTCTCAGAATGCAAAAAATAAATTACAAACTTAGAGCCAGAAGTTAAATACTGGCTAATGTAAGAATGAGAACACAGATAAAGGAACAGATTAAAGATCAGATTTGTTAAGGTGATATTGTTCTAGTCATTAATTTTTCTGAAGATTTTGAGCAGGAGATTCTTGGACTGGGTATATATGACTTAAGTATAAGCTGCTGCAATGTCTACGGGATGGCGTTTGTGTTTAAGTTGGAACAAGTTTTCTCCACTTTTGTTTCTTAGACACTGGGGAGCCTGCTCACAGGAGGAAATCAAATTTCCAGAAAAAAAGAGATGTTGCTTCAGTACTAAATCTCTGTCTTGATAGAAGAGGAAGAGCACATTAAGGATAAGCTTGAAATCAAACAAGGAAGCCATTTAGTAATTGCACTAGTATAAATTATGTTCCTTTGTGATTTCCATGTATAAAAATCCTTAAGATTTCTTCCTTTCCTATCCAGACAATAAAGCCCCTCAGACACTAACCGTGAAAACTCCTATCATAATTACTTGTGATGTAAAAGCATGTTTAATAATGATTTTGTCACCTATTTATTGTTTAGAAAACTCCTCTTCCTCTGGAGCTCTGATCTGCCTTTTTGTCCAGGAAATCCTGAAGATGTGCTACAAAATTCTGTAAGAACTCAAGAAAGTGCTACTGCCTCCCAGCTGAAATATATGCATGCTGATTTTTGCATTCTTTGTCCATGTCCATCTGGTCTTATGTTGCTTCTAATTTTCCAAAAGGAAAGCCCACAATTAATAAGGTGGTCTACATTTGAGTGATGTTTCTGGGAGCATCAGCAATTCATCATAAATGGAAAGAGAGACTGTGCTATAAACATATATGAGGCTTTTTAAAATTCTATTCCCAGGACACAGAAGTAACTGAGATACCAGCTTCCCTCTCTCAGGGAAGCTTCCCTCTCTTAGGTGCACTCATCACTTGAATGCAGGTCTGGCAATGGTGAATCACATATTTTTCACCTTCATACTGGACAATTGCAATGCATCCTGCTACTTGCAGTTCAGCTGGAAGGAAAGTACAAAAGAGATGGTTCATTGTGCAATAGTCTTCTCTTTTAGAAGATCCACTGTCAGTTCAACTATGGAATCATTGAACTTTCTGGGAATCATTGTCACCATTGGAGTCTTATATCTCAAAAGTGAGATATGACATTTTTATTCTTTTTCTTCAGCAAAAGGCTGTATATGCAAACGTGATGCTGTGGCACAGCTATAGTGTACATACAGTGTGTTAACCTGCCAGGTGAATGCTTGCATGCACTCTGACTTCTTGATAAATGCTGCGTAGCTTAGCCACATAAATTTTGTTTTCATTTACTATGGTACTCTTTCTATGCCATCTGGTAGTGTTTCTTTGACAATGACAAGTAGACAAGGGTTAGTGAGAGGGGAATAAATTTGGCCTGTGCTAAGGGACTACCTTTATGCTACATTTTGGAACAGGATTATGATAATAGTTCAAAACTAAAAAGTGATTACATATAGGTGAGTTTCAAGGAGACCAAGAGAGAACACTAAAAAAGAAAAAATGAGAATGAAGCTTTAATACATCCTAACATTACTCTGTGCCTCTTGGTAGTTAGTTCCATTTGGATGTCAGTTCTGACTCTCTAGCCTTTACAACAAATTTTCTTTCACTTTAAAAAAGCAGCAGTAAATCACCTGTTTGTGGCTTGCTACCTAAAGAAATTCTCAGCTTACAGAAGTATAAAATAATCTTGAAGACAATATGTGAAATTTAATTATTCTTCATCCCCTTTTACCATTCAGAAGCCAGAAAGCTTCTGTAAAGACTGTATCATCAGACAGATCTGCAGTGACGCAGTAACTGTGATCTAATGATAATGTCCTTTCTGAGCACTGGACGGGAAATTGAGTGTGGAGGGATCTGTTGTTTGCATTTTTCAGAGTTGTATTGGTGGGTTGGTGGGTGTAGTTAGTGTAGATTGAACTCATAGCTCTTAGGAGTTGAGGTGCTACAGAGGCTTAGGTCTAGCTTACTTTCTGTTGACAGGTCAAACTACTGTTTCCTATTTGTAAAGGTATGAAGTTTTGACTTCACCTCAGGAAATCCTGCTGAAATATCTCTAGCTGCATTCCTGCACTGCTGTTAAGTAAAGCTGAGTGAGGAAACTCTTAGCTACTAAAACATCCCCCCAAACCAAGACAAGAAGAGGTGAAAACATTATGTACTGCAAGACATGTACTTAAACCACTTAGAATAGACCCAACCATAGCCTTTGCTTCTGAAAGCTATGTCACCAGATTTGACTCAAGGTTCAGCCTTGTGCCCTTTGTATTTGAGGAAGAAAAAGGGTTAGACACATAATTAATAACTGTAATAAAGCAATGTACAATCTCACTGCACAACAAACCTTTGACAGGGACTTCTGGAATAGTAATCTCCCCTTTTAGTACGAGGGAATCTAAAAACTGCTTTGAGTATAATGACTCATCTTCTCATTTATCACCAGAGGTTTTACTTTGATATTACAAAACCTTCCTATAATCTTATCCGTAGCACCCCATCTAGAGGTGTTTACCCTGCTAAGTGTTTTCTCAGCTTCAGTGATCTCACTGCTCTGATGATGGTGTTGAGCAGCTGCTTCAGCCTACATTGTTTTCTCTCCTTTTTCCTCTCCTATACAATCTAAATGAGGAAAAAACTCCATGGTATCTTTGCCTTTTTTTTCCTCTAAGCATGTAAAATGGACTTTTGTTTCTCTAGAATTTTCTTTCTGTTCTCTTTTTTTCATTCTCTAATAAAAAATTATCTACTCTCATCTTCCTGTATATTCATTGACCTCTCATTTCTATGGCTGTACATCAACAATCCTTTCCTGCTTCCCACTCTTTGCCCCATAAGAGATTCTCCACTTCCCTTGACAAGAGTTCTGTGCTTTTAAGTCACTTGATGGTTCTCTTATCATCTAAAGAGATCACTATTACAAGACTTCACTATTTTTTCCATTAGCTTGTATCTGGATGACCATAAACACTAGGAAAACATAAACACTAGAAAACTAAACTATTCTATTACTGTTATTATCTCTGGACTAAGAAGGTAATTTATACACTGATTCACCCTTGCATAATTCCCTGACCTGTCTTTTGTTGTTGAAAATAGACAATTCCACAGCTAAATAATATTTTTTTTTTAATTTTGTCTAAATACACTGTTGTCTGACCACAATCTCACTGGAACCAGTGGGATTTTTTCCATTAACATCAGTGTGCTTTGGATCAGATCCCAGATGAACTTTTTTCTAGCCTTTTAATACTGTGAGTACTCAATTATGATGCTCTTAATGCTGAGCCATGCTGGGAAGGGAAAGTTTTTGCACTGCTGGAGCCCTGGTTCCTGGCAACCATATGTCTTTCAAAGGCAATGTTCCTCCATGGGGGAATGATAGAAAGATTCCCTCTGCTACACCTCTTTAATTACAAGAGCAAGTATCCTCCCTCTGCGGTCCTCCCAGCATCTAGGAGTGCTGCTTTAGCCTTCTCTGGTGCAGTCAACCTTTCCAGAAAAGATTAAAAACTTCCTCTCTGACTTCCTGATTCACCTCCAATGCAGCTGTTACTTATTATTGCAATGCACTCTTTAATTGAGGATGATCAGGACAATAAGGATTCCCATATGGCACTTGATGCAGCTCTGAGACTAGAAAGAACTTTCCTGTTTCTCCTCAGTAAAAATCTTTGCTTAAGTAGTGCTGTATGTTGCTTACTTTTTAAAATTCTGCCTTTATTAAACTCAGAACAAAATGATGAGGACTTGCAATTATATATATATATACACACACATATATATAGATAGATATATTCATGAATATACATAAAACACTTTATATATATATAAATATATATGTGTGTCTGTGTGTATGCATTATAAAGTCAGTTTGTACACCTTCCAAAAGGAGTAATTTGCTTTTCTACCTAAAAAAGTTGCTCTGGCTTTCATGTGTTTTAGTCATCCTGAAGCACTGACACCTCAAATTCTGTTTTGACAACTGGGGAAAACATTTAATAAAAGTAGGCTATTTCCTGTACGAAGGCTGCTAAAATCCAAGTTTTACATGAAACTCTAAACTGGGAAATAAGCACAGTAAATATGGGAGGAATTATTCTACAAGTCTATCATTTTCCTGATCACCTGAGCATGCAATTTCTGTTTTTAATTTGTATTGGGGTAATGGAATAATTTTTTTTTATCCCCAAGTATTCTGATGTCATGGGAGAAAACTCTACATTCCCCTCTCCCCTTCCACCCTCCACAGCTGGAAATTCCACTAAAAAATTTCCTCAAAAGTGCTTTAATGTTTGTGTAATTGCCTTCGGGTTCTAGTGTGGAAAAAATAATTAGAATTTTAATTTTGGGAAATACGAGAACAGGTTACCTAAGCAGAGTATAATGTTTGCACGTATTCCGCCAAACAGATGGAAACAATGTGGTAAGTGTTCAAGAAACCTGGGAAATGCTTTCCTGGAAGTGCTGGAGTCATTGTTTGTACGCATTCCGCTGTCTCTGGAATGGTTCCTGCGTGCTCCCCCTGGACAGGCGCAGGGTACACTGCTCCCCGTACCCACGTTTGGTGAAGGCTTTTCAGCTCGCAGCCAGCATTTGCTGAGTGCTTCGGAGAGTGGCAGTCTGTGTGCCCACACAGAAGGTGGCGTGAGGTCATTGCTGCCCTGACTTCAAAGCCAGCCCAAGATGACTCTCTGAATGTGCCCTGCAATGGCACAAGTACTTTCTGGGATTAATGTGTCGTGTAAAATCAGAGGATCGTTTCTAGTCAGACAGTGAATCTGAAACACAGGAACAGCTGTGTACAATGTGAGAAGGAATAGCCTTTTTTCAAACAAAGCAATAAATGAAGTTTCTCTGGTGGTCCATGCTTGTCCAAATGCCTCAGTCTCTGGTGGCAGAGGTGTACAGGAATGCTGATCTCTTCTGCAAGTGAATTTCGGGCACTATAAAAACCACCATCTAGCTTTAATGTGTCAGTGTTAGGGTGCTCTTCAAGACTTCAAAATGGCCTGGTCAGGTAGAAAAGACTGGTAATAAAGACCCTATCTTGAATTCTGTCCTGAGGATGAAAAGAACTGCTGGATGCATTACTTTCTCGATGGATTCATTATTGCTTGCTTTTAGTTATTCCCAGTATACGAAGTAGAAGAAAGATATAAGTGGAAGCAAGAAAAAATTTCTGAACAATTTTCCACTCATAATCTTTGGCTCAATCCAGATTCTAATCTTTTCAGAATCATAAAATCACAGAATAAGCTGAGTTGGAAGAGATCTACAAGGACAATTGAGTCCAACTCCTGGCCCTGCACAGCACCATCCTCAAGGGTCACACCATGTGCCTGAGAGTTTTCCAAATCCTTCTTGAACTCTGTCAGGCTTGGTGCTGTGACCTCTTCTCTGGGGAGATATTACAGTACCCAACCACCCTCCGGGTGA
>VWZT01008713.1:243-30803 GCA_013397055.1 Pachycephala philippinensis
GTGTCCCCCTCCTTTCCTCCGAACCCGCTGCCCTCCTCTGCCGGGCCCTGTCACACCCGCCCGCGGCCCCGCTGCCCGCCCCGCGGCTGTGCCCCCCCTGGCCCCGGGTCTGCCACGGTCGCTGTCCTGTGGTTGCGCAGCCGCTTGTCCCCTTCACAGCCGCGCTCTCTGGCGGCCGTGCATCCCCTCGTGCCCCTCGCAGCACAGCTTGCCTTAGGCTGCGCACCGCTTTGCTGCCTACCACCACAGAGCTCCGCTTTCCTGTGGCAGTGCATCCCCTCGCTACACCTGTAGCGCCGTTCTCCCGTGGCTGCGCACTCGCCTGCGTCCCAGTGTGTAACCATACTCTCTCGTGGCTGGGAGCCCCTTGCTTTCCCCCCCTACTTCACGCTCTTCCACCAACAGCTCTGCTCTCCCATGACTGTGACCCCCTTTCTTTCCTCTCCCGTAGCCTTGCTGTTTCGTGGCTGGGTACAACCCCCTCACATCCACTCGCCCCAAGCCTTCATGCACGTGAACTGTGCACCTTTTTGCTCCCTCTGTAGCTGTGCTTTTCCCGCCTATGGCTATGCACCCCCTTGTCCACCCTCCATAGCCTTACTCCTACCGTGCTACGCACTTCCACACGCATGCTATTCTGTGTGCTGCTTCCCCTGTGCATCAGCTTCACCTTGCCCCTTCTTCCCCAGCCCTCCTTTGGCTTTGCAATCTTTGCCATACCCTGCTCCAGTTCCTGGCCATGGCTGCAGCTGCAGACCTCCAGTTCTCACCTGCCATCCTCGTAGTGCCTTGCACCACTGTTCTGTGATCCCCACCCCACCTCCACCCCCGGCCATGCCTCAATACATCTCCCTAGATAGCTCTGCATGCCCTGCCCTTCCTGCAGCATGTTCGTTGGGGTCCCTACTGCCCCACCCCAGAAAGAGAGGCTATTCCATGGGAGGAAAGTCATCATTGCCAGGGCATCCCTCAAGTCCACTGCCTCTGGAAAGGGAGACAGTCCTAATCCCAGCCTCCTCCCTCACTCTATGGCCAAGGGTTCAGGTGCCTCCCTACATCCATTTCCGTGTGTGTGATTGGTCCCGTGCACATCTCTTGTTTCCGAGGTCGGTTTTTCTTTCTTCCCCCTCCCCCTTCGCTCTGCTTTGCCCTTACTGACTCCTTTTTTTCCCCCAGAGTGGTGCTGCCAGGCAAGGCACAATCGGGAGCTCCACCCAATGCTCCAGTTTGCGGCTATGCTTCCCATTTTAACTTTCCCTTTGAACAACACGGCCAAAGCAATGCTGGTTTTTTGCTTGGCTCTTTTCTGAAGGCTGTAGTACGATCACGACTGATGCCTTGGCTGTGCTTTGCTCGCTTGTAAATGTTAGTTTCCTTTGCCTATGTCACTTGCAGTGGCTGAATCCAGCTTCCAGCAGACTGCTTATGTGGGAAAGTCCGTCTCTGCTGTCCCAGATGACTCATCACAGAGATGAGTTTTTGTAGCTCATCCGTTCAGGCAGACTTTTTTTTTATATAAGAGCTCTGTCCTTCCAATGCAGAACACTGCGGAGAGCTGTCCAGTTGCAATAGGGAACATCCTTTCTATGTAGCAAATATGCTGCAAAGAGGAAGGCAATCAGCTTTATGGTGCATGAACAAATGGTTTGAGCTAAGAGAGTGAGATATATGCTAAATGTTAGGGGAAGATTTTGAAATTGTTCAGTCAGTGCGGTAGACTGCCAGAGGGTATTGTGAAGTCTGTATTGTTTGAGGTTTGCTAAAAAAACCCCCAACATGTTAGATAAACATCTGTCAGGAGTGGCTTAAGGAAAGCTGATACAGACTTGGAGCACTGAGAGTGAAGTCGATGTTTTGAAGCAGTGTTTTGAAGTCTTTTCCAACCTTATTTTCTGTGATTGCTATCCAAATTGCTTTTTTAAAGTGTTTTGTAGGCCCTTTCTAGCTCTTCTGTATGAATTTGAATTGCTGTTCACTGTTCTTCCCTTAAAGGAAAATGCAGGCCTATTTGTGGGTAATGTTAGGGGATGAGTTGATTTGCATATCTGGCCTGTTCGTAGGTTTCAGCTGACTGATTTTGGGTTTTAGTGAAATTTGTGTTCTGCTGCCAGGTTGTATGATGTTAAAAGTATTCTGCTGAACTTTTAATTTGCCTTCCTTATGTGTGGCAAGATACAGTACAACAATTGAGCTTTGTACCCTATATATATGACTGAAGTATAAAGAATAGCAGTTTATTTAATTTCCTAACCATAAGCAATGGTGTGTCTCCTCGGGAAATCCAAATCAAAGGCTAGTTGCTGAATATTTTATCAGCAGTTTTGTCTGGTATATGGATTACAGAAACCTTGCTATCTACAATACAGCATTACATTAGGTCCTAATGTCTGTCTTATCATGCCTTTTATCATTAAAAATAAATGTTGTGTACCTCATCTTCCATGGTCTTTGCACTTCCCCCTCTTACATTTTTCCTGGGCAGGGGTCCATCAGACATTCCTTCATGTCTCCTCACCTTTTTGCTTCTCCCTTTGTAGCTTCATACTGGTCTTTGACATAGTCTCTCCTCTTATCATGAACACCCTCATTCCTTATTATTTTGTTTTTCAAGTAGATTTCTCATTAAGTTTATTTTTCAGCTCTCTTGCCTATTTGATCTTCATCTGCTAATCCCCATTTCTGTTTCTGAGAGAAATGATTACTTCAGTTTTGATTCTGCCAACCATCTTACCTGATTACTGCATCTCCAAGTCCCTTTCTCATGACTACCTTCTCCTCTCATTTCTGGTAATGCATCTAACTGTGATATTGTTGAACTGGATAGACTTCTTTGTAGTTTTATTTAGAGCTTTTATTTCATACTCAGTTATCCATTTTTTTCCCCTAGATGCGTTTCCCAGTTCCTTTGCTTTGCAGGCTGTCTAAAGCTCTATCTTAAGACCTTTTCCTGTGCCTCTTCCCCAGCAGAATCTGAAGGTTTCCAGAGAAAAACTGATTAGAATTGACATGTTTACCTTTATCCAGCACTATTGATTGCTACTTACAGAGATGTATTCTCATGTTTGTTTTCTGATTTTTCTGCCTTTTTAGCTACCCAAAGCCCCATTCATTCAGTTTTTCTGTTTTAATTTCAAATTTCATGTTTTTACCTCCTGCTGCTGTCTTATTCCCTTCCTAATTTTATTTTGTGTTGCTGTTCTCCATCCTTAAAAATAACCGCACTCTAGTCTGTTTCCCTTCTTTTCCAAATTCCTGAACAGAGGAATGTATGCTTGTTGTCACACATTCTTTCCTCTTTCTTCATACTATATTAATTCCAGTACAGACTCTGTGTTGTGCTGAAATTATCTTCAGTTAATATCTCTACAGGGTTTTTATGCCCAATTTGCAAGGACTCCACTTCTTTCTTACCCTCCTTGGTCTCTGTTGATTTCAATAGTAAATGTAATCCGCTACCACATGATGTCTTATTCTCCATGGGATGTCTCTAGTGCCACAGAATTTTCTGAGGTGGACAGAGCCCACAAGGATCATTGAATCAAACTCTTAAGTGAATGGTCCATACAGGGAAAGTACTGTTCTTTTGCAAGTATTCACTGACTTCTACTCTCTGATTATTGTTTATTTGCCCCTGCTTCTGTCTGTGGTTATACTTCCAGCCTTTCCCCCCTTTTGTTAACTTCCTATTTTACCAAATTTTTCAGCATTATCTGGTAAGAGTCGTGTTAAATTAAACTTAATGCAACCATACCAGACTTTCTTCCAGATGAGCTCATTCTTTCTGTTGTTCCACTGCTGTTTTGCCTGCTGAGGTGACTAGAACTGGAGTACTTCTTTTCCAGTTTCTTTCTTATTTTCATTTTGGTTTTCCATGTTTGCACAAAGTTCTTTCACCTCCCCTGGTGTAGCATCTTCTGTGATCTCTACTATTTCTTTATCATCACAACTAGAATTCTTGTTTACTTCTTGTTCCTTCTCAGTGTTACCTGTTGTTTCTTTTTGGTGTTACAAGGGTATTATCATCTTTTTTTCTTTAGGGGCTTGTGCAATTCTATACTTATTTAGGATCACTAAGCTGTCATTTTTTTGTGCTTGCTGTCTCTTTACTATCACCATCTTGCACCTTGAACTTGTAGAGAAAAGCTTGTGCAATGTCGGCTACATCTTAGCAGTTGTCTTAAAGCAGTGACCAGATCTTCCTAACATTTCTTTGAATTGTATTTTAGCTGAAGTGTACTATCCTGTGTGAGATGAAAACCTGTAAAGGAAGGGACAAACACTGGGGTGGGATTTCTATCTCCTGTCTGGTATTGCTGTTGGTTGTCAGTACCTTCATGTTGTTTCAGCCCACTGTCCTCTCTTGGCCATGTCTTTATCATGAGATGGCTGTTTTCTCAAGATGGGTGCTTCTGTCTGAATGCATCTCTTTTGTCATGGATCTGCTGCGCAAAAAAGCTTAAGCTTCTTCTTACTTTTCATAGAGGTAGCTCTAGTTCGGGTTTGTGGGGTTTTTTTGTATGTGCTGTTTTGGAAATGATCTTCTCTACCCAAATGTAGGGATTTTTTGACCAAATGGTGCAGAAGTTCTGAGTTGTTAGAATAATTGCATTTCTTTCAAATCTTAGTTTTGCTGAGGAAGAAAAATGGAATTGAGTGCCAGTATTCTCTTCCCTTGCTTTTCATTCTTCTCCTTTACCAGTGATATTTTCTTCTATGTCACAGCATCAATCCATTTGAAAACTGGATTTTTGGGAAGTAACTGTTGGAGTTCATGACTCCTACATTGCCACAACTGTTAGCCTGTACTGTAAATCTGTTTGTTTGAACTGATCCGTACAGGTTTTTAGTTTATTTTTAAGCAAGAAAACTGTCTTTACAGTGTAGCTCAAATTGTCCCACTGTTCTAGTTTATAGCACAGTTCTGTAAAGTTTACGTTGTTATATCTGAGGGAACAGAAATTCATAGCTAGTGAAAGGGAATGAGGTGTGGGGAGAGACAGACCTTAAACTGCTTTCTCATGAAACAGTTGTAATACATAATCCGTTTTCCCTTCCTGCTGTTCTGCAATGGAAGTAGCTGATTGTAGTTAAAAGGTGTTTGCTTTGGCAACATGTTATAGGAAACAAGGCAATTTATTGAAGTCTCGGTGTTTGTATTGTGATTGGGAAGTACTGTGTGTGTTTCAAATAAACTTACAGCTTTTTGCATTAGTGACTTAATCTACGATATGTGTGAGAGAAGCTTGAAATATTGCTGGAAGCAGGAGGCATGACTGGGAAAAACAAACCACATGTTATTCTTGGTGGTTTTAGTGGTGGCCTTGGTTTTTGAAAGACTGTAAGAACTTCCCATTATAAGAGGAGATGAAGACAGATCATCCCTTATCTTTCGCTTGAGCATCTGCTATCAAAACAACATTGAATAAATCTGGAGTTCCTAACTTTTGAAAAAATGAGTAGTTCTGATAGAATGTCTCTTCCGACCATTATGGGCAATACAGATTACTAATTGTACATCAGCCGTGTATCTTCAGTTGTCAGAGGTTCTCTCAGTCAAATGAATTTAAGGGGCATCAAAACATGCCTGTTTCATTGTGGGCGTGGGTACCATCATGGAAGAAGACCAGACAAATAATGTTGTTGATGAAGAGAAACAGAATGAATTGTGAATTCTCCTTACAGCAGATAGGAAGCTTGATTTCCCTTTCATGCTATTGACAGTAGATGAGGCTTCTGTTCTAGTCTCTGGTAAGCGGATATAGTATGAAGGATGAAATGTACAAGCAGGATCCAAGAACATGCTAATGATAAGGCATCTCATGGAGTTGCTTCTGTATTTCTGGTCTGTAAGCTCTTTTAGTTTCCTGTGAAGCATGAGATGTCCTTTTATAAATGCTGTCACAAGGAGCACAACCTGTGCAAATAATTCCTTTTGATCTTAAAGCAGAAATATTTCAACTACATAGATACCTGTATGTAATCTATAAGATTCATTGAGTTTTTCCTACTGAGGACTAGCTAATCTGAGGTTCAGACTACCCTTCAGTTGTATCACTTCTTGAAGGTTGTAAGTAGCAAGTTATTTCCTTTACTTTGTCAGGTAATTCAACAATTGACGTTTTAAGAGCTTCAGAAAGGGACAGTTTGTACTGGGAGCAAGCCTGGAACATAGCATCCCTACAAAATATTTTTTTGATGAAGTGAGAGTGGTTTTGGAGAAGACCGATTATCTTGCATTGTTAATAGTGAATGCTAAATCCAAAGCTTATGTTATTGTAATCTATTTGGCATCAAGACTGCTGTCAGCCATCAGAGTTTTATATTAGTAATTTTGAGGGTATGTTCAGTATTACCCAACTGATGGCTTTTATTTGTCATAATGAAGAAATGACAGTGTTTGTTAAGTAGTGAAGTTGTCAACTGTCTTTATGCTGCTTATTCTGAAGGCAATCTTTGGCAGTAACTATGCGTACCTTTTCCATATTTGGGCTATAATTTTTGTTCCCATCAGCTTAGCTCGGTGATTTCTTTTGTGGGGGGGGAAAAAAAAAGTAGAACTTGCAACTTAACAGAAAATGTGTCTTTGATATTTTGTATTTGTATCTTTCCCCTTTGAAGCAGCTTTTGGAAAACTGTGTAAATCTTATGCTTACCTTCTAAAAAATGGTTATGTAGTGTTGTCAGGTTACTTCTACCTTTATAAACTGATTGCTAATTTTACCTTTGTTTTATGAAACTGTACTGAGAGCTTTGTTATAAATTTTAGAGTTTNGTGTTGGTGAATATCTAATAGGGTTTATTAGTTTATTATATATTTTTAATATATAATAGCGGCCTTTCAACCACTTTGAAGTTTCCTTGACTTAGGCAGTAAGTAAATGTTGTTGCATTGGTTAGTCTGCTTTTTCTAGGCCTGTCTTTTTTTTTTTCTTTTTTTTTTTTTTTTAATCTTTTAGGTAAGCAGTTTTCTAATGTGGAATAAAAGTGTATAATTGTATGACAACAACCTCAAGAGCATCAGTATGTATATTTAAGAAGAGAGAAGTGTCAACTTAATTTTGAAGTTCAGCTTTATACTCCAAAGATTTAGTTTTCTCTGCTTTAATATGATTTCAACACCCAGTATGCAGTGCACTATCAGAATGGGAGATGATTGCTGTATATTGGAAAACTGATTCCATACTGTATTTCTACATGCTAGTTTCTAGCAGCCACTATTTTTATCAGCAGCGTTGCTAGACTATGCTGGAGAGTATGATGAGCAGAACATGGTGACTTGTACCTGATTATATATAATGTGCCTGCTCTTTATTAATGTAGTTAAGCATCTGTCTACAGCAGAAATGAGCATTGGTTTGGTTTGGTTTGGTTTGGTTTGGTTTGGTTTGGTTTTAAACTGAAACCAGTCTTGCTGCTCTCCAGATATATTAGTTGCAGAGGAAAAGACCTCTGAATGTTGTATACAGATCTACAGAAACAAAACAGGAAACCCATTTAAGTACTTTGTTCAAGGTCATGATAACCATGACCTGGGAATGCTTTGTCAGACTTCCCATAGTTTGCTATGAAAAACTGCAGAACTATTGCCTAGTTATAAGGAAGTATGCTTATGTAATAAGGTAGGGGCTTGATACATTATTTCCCTTTCCATTCTCCTCCCAGTATTAGTTCCTGTTAATCTAATATACTCTCAGTGTCCTCGAGCACTGCCCTCTTATTTTAATCCTGAGTGATTTTCTTTCTTGTTATGCCAGAATTTTGAACCTTTAAGTCTGGAGTTTGTGTTTAAGCAGCTATGCTTTTCACTTGGCAAACATGTTTGAACATAGGATGCATTTTGAAGGAATATATATCAAACTGCTGTGAATGTCTCTGTAAGTGGCAACATCGTTAGTTCTCACAGCAGTACTGTGCATGCCCTGAGCTCCTAATGAACTGTGATGTCTTTGGTCTTGAATTTACATGAAGACAGTGCAAAGAACAGGGGCAGCTTTTCTATGGAATGTCCTCCACATCTCTTGTGGAGACCAGTGACTGGGGAGTTCTGCCCTGAGATTCCTGGTGGGTTTTTTGTGTGTATCTCAGTGTCCTGTGATAAAGCTAACATTGGAAAGTAAAGTGTGTTTTTAATTTTATGTTTTACTAGTCTAAAGTTAGAAAATATTTTGTAATTTGGGATTTGCAGTCTGTAGAAGTAATAAAATTTGAAATTCTGTGAAACAGGTTGATGAACAAGTAGAAAATTCGAATGTAAGACAATAACTTGGTATGTGCAAAGTGTCTTCAGAAGTGAAGAAATGTTTTGATTTTTTGGTTTTGTGGGTTTGGGGGGGTTTTGTGTTGTTTTTTCTTTTTTTTGTTGTTGGTGGTGGTGGTGGTTTTTTGTGGTTTGTTTTATTATTGTTGCTTTGAGTTTTTATTGTTTTGGTTTTGTTTTCATGACTGATTTTTTTATTAATGACTAAGAACCATGGAAGTACCAAAATTGTATTGAAATGGATATATTAAGCCCCTGAAAAATATTACTGTGATATTTTTAAAGTATCCTTATTTATTGCTCATTTGAAATAAATACTTAATAATGTGTAATGAAGAAAAGAAACAATAACTAAATATTTTGAGACTTAAAAACAGGGCTTTTGTCTGCAGATGGTCTGATCTCTAAACTTCAAAACTGCAGCAGGTGTGCTGATCATGTCAACTCTTTATTTAATCAGCTGTGTTATGTTTCAAGATAAATATTTAGGTTGTTGATTGAGGTGGAGGCATGTAATCAAGGAGTTTTGAAGCAATGTTTAATATGAGTTGACTGTAAAGATGAATGGAAGATGATCTACAGCACAACATATGCTACATTCAAGAGTGAAGTCCCCATGTATGAGTTTTCAGGGTAAACATCCATTAGTAATTCTCTAAGTGATACCTTATGTGATCTCAATTTTGTTTACCTTATGTTAAAAACTTATAAATACTGTTGGTGGAGTCTGAGAACGTTAGTGAAATAGAAGATGTGGACACATTGAATTGGTGGTATTCTTAATCTCTGAAGAGAAACAAAGCATAAATTCAATACATTTGGTGGTTAAAGGAGTATTATACCATCAGAAAACTTTTCCTAGCATTATTTCTGAGTTTCATACTTATAACAGGCAGGTGCATCTTTTCAGTGGACAGGGCATTGGAGATCAAGTGGTGAATGTGAAGTCATCAGGAAAATAAGGATGTGGGTGCCTGTATGTAAAATACTTTTATATGGCTCTAAGCCCAAAGTGTGACTAGTGTCTGCTTTGCAGTAAATTGAAAAATACACTGTTTTGTAATGAGATTGAAGCAGAAATTCCACAAAAATGGAGGTTGGACTTCACGTCTGTGAGTTGCACATTCTATTATGCAGTCCCTTTTGGAATTGCCGTAAGGTGTTTTGGCTTCTTTCTAGAGATGACTGGGACATGCTGCAGTAGTGTTACAGTGACAAGCTCTTTGTCCCTGTAAGTGGGAGACATTGCTTCAGTTTTGTAAGTCTGGGGCAATTCAAGCCTCCCATGAGAATGCAACCATTAGCAAGCTCTTTGAGGTTGGAGTAATACTGCTCTTCCCCAGAGGTAGATTCAGGCCAAGTCTACACTAACAGTTTTTTTAGTGTGTTTATGGAGGTATTTTTTATTGATACAATGTAGTTCATTCGTCCAGGGAATCGGTGTAATTTAGTAGCATAAAAGTTTGAGCTTGCTGGTGCGTGTTCCTGCTCTAGTAATGGAGGTGTACCAATAATGTGCTGTATAATAAACAAGTTTTATTGTGAACCTGAAAGATTGTCTAAACCCATTACAGAGTGCTGTAAGCTGCTGTTTAGTGCTTTGTCTGAATACTTGCAGGTCATGCATAGGAAGTCTCTTGTTAATGGTGGACATTTTGACTAGGTCAACTGTGTCAGTGTTCTTAAACTTCTTGGTGAAGTAAGCTAAGGCTTTTCTATAAAAATGTAACATGGTTGGTAAAGACATTAACTGAAAATAGGTTTAATGCTTCAAGACTTCGTTCTGCACACTTAAACAGTGGATTCACCACAGGAAAATTTTATATAGAGAACTAGTTCACTTGAGTTGTTACTTTTGTTCTCAGAAGTGTACTTGTGTGGGGAATTGAGTGTGTATGCTTGGGGTCAGGACTCATATTCTCTTTCTCTTTAGGCTCTAGGACTGAGGTCTGTTAAGAGGTGGAAGAAGTTTCATTAGGACAGTATGCAGCTGCTGCTAGTTCTTTTAAACATCTGTGTAGTGTAGAAAAGTCTGCCTTGTCTTGGATAGAAAAATGCCATATCTCTTAAACCTGGAGAATTACTCTTGCATTGCGAACAGTTTGGTAAACTAGTAAATTATGGCTCATCTTATTTGTAGGTGGAATGCTTCACAGTAAAGGTCAACATGTGATTAGTACTGTTCTTTAGCTTGTAAAGATGTAAAATGAGTAAAATACTGTCTTCTTAAATGGCTGTTAGGAAACACTGATAGATGTTTCAAGAACTGTCTTTTTTTTTCTTCTTGGTGGGTATGTTTCAATATAATTTGAAGATGCAGGGTTAAACTTGGCTTGCAGGACAGCTTCTGAACTGGATGACTTCTTGGTCATCACCGTTTTAACTTGGCTTACCCATTTCCCAAGGAGCCATGCCCTTGCATGTCATTTGGTGGTATGCACAATATTGCAAATGGACCCTCCAGTTTTGAAGGGTCAAACTTTCATCATAGGTGTAAAATTCATGTATTCTATACTCACAATGCTACTGAAATAAACCAAATGCTATTTATATGATCAGTTGAATCTCTGGTACTTTATCAGAACCAGTCTGCCTTCTAGGAAAGGTGGATGTCACAGGACGCCAGCAGTTTCCACAAAAGATGCCAGTCAGGATGAGAATCCTTTTTTTGCGTCTAGAGGCCATTTATTAATGCTGTGTGCACACTGTGGCTGTTTGTTTTCTATGAAGATAGTTAGCTACACAATAATTTCTGAATTCTAATTTAAATAAACAAAGAGCAGTTATGTCTGTTTACTCTTCTGTATGGAACTACAGTTGTATGTACTCTGAGTCCAGATGTTACATCAAGGTGATAAAACAACAGAGAATTTAAAGAAGACGTAGTTAGATTAATATGGTTCCTAGGATAGGGTTTTGTAGCAAATTATCTTAACATCAGTATCCTTAACTGTCTGAATGAAGTTGTGACTTTATTCTTACAACCTTTGTGTTCATATGCAAATTGAAATAGTCCTATACTCTCCAGTTGCTAACTTACACTCACGAGCCGAAATGGTGCCTAGAGTCTAACCTCTAGGCTCTGACCTGCAACTCCTTTTCATCCAGTGGTTGTAACTCATGCCAGTTATTCACTGGGTTGTTCTTAATTCAGCCCACCTGCCTCACTAGTACCTTAATTTTCTTCTTCTTGAAACATGTGATCTGACCACCACAAGACTTCTTCGTTCTGCTGCCTGTACCATGGCATTGCAACATCATCAGTTGATGGCAAATTCCATCTTTATCCCTATCTTATTCACATCTTTGCTGCTTACCCGCAGCTTGATTATCTGTATATATAGTGCTGCAGATGTTCTTTAATAGGCTTCTTGCTTCAGTCTCATCACTCCCAAGTTTTACATTGCATGAGACATCTTGTGTTTGAAATAAATTCTCTGTTGCTCCCTGAATCTGTAGTCTTCTGTTGAAATGCTGTGTTTTTATCTTTTTTATGCTCTTATATGTGTTTCACTCTGTTGATGGCACGTGAGTGCATGTATGGCAGCATCCAGTACTGCTGTTACAGTTGACAGTGAAAGTGGTAACCACTGGTTTTGGCTATGCTGGTTTTGGCTATTCCTGTACAGAAGTATATTACAGTATTCAGAGGAGACCTACTATTTGGTGGTGCAAAGGTATATTTTGGAAGTGGCAGCAAGAAAGAAATCTGGAAGAGGGATTTCTGGTTTTGTGTTAGAGTGATTGGCTGCAATGAATACCAAGAAAATAACCTCTTTTTTATTTTGTATTTGCATGCAAGTACTTTCAGTCTTGAAAATGTGTAACTCTGAATTCAACTGGGAAAAAAACAGTAGTTAATGTCCTGACATTCTTCACACTTCCTCTTCTGCAAGAGAAGGCTTGATTGTAGACATCCAGTTTTCTGGGTGTGTAGTACTAAAACATGATTGTAAAACTGCTGCACCCAAGGGTTCTGATTTGGTTTTGAGTTTGCTAAGTCTTGAGCAAAATGTACAGATGTAAACTTCTGAACGCACTCATTTGGGTTCTTGAGTAAATAACTCATAAAATCAACACAGAAAAGTTGTTATGAGCAGGAAATGTTCCCAACCTGCAAGTTTGTCGTGGAGGGAAAGGGTCTTTTGCCAGCCTTCCACTTGTGACTGATAGTGCTCCAGATGCTCTGTGCTTTCATGACAGTACAGGCTCTGTGCTTCGTTAATGGCAAGAATATCTTTAGAGAGCATGGTGTAAATTATGAAACCTCTGTTTTAAGAGAAAACTTGAAATGAATCAAATAATTTCTAAAAAAATTTTTCTCTAGCTTTCTTGCATGAGCAGACACTGCAGGTTCCTAATCTATCTGGGAAGAAAGGCTAAAATGAGTAGAAGTACAGATTTAGGATTTCAGGCAAAGCATGTCTGCTAAAATGTTATGGTGTTTCAGTCACAATGGAGACAAAGTATAGTTTACAGATTGCAGAACAAACAACACTTGTTAGACCTTGTGTTGACCATGGATTAACAATTTATGTTGCCAAGGCATGAAAATCACAGTCT
The DNA here is from genome assembly GCA_013397055.1 of Pachycephala philippinensis. Classification (NCBI taxonomy): domain Eukaryota; kingdom Metazoa; phylum Chordata; class Aves; order Passeriformes; genus Pachycephala; species Pachycephala philippinensis. The sequence goes on from VWZT01008713.1 coordinate 13,064, forward strand.
GAGTAAATGCCTAAGGGTGTAGAGTAGACAGGGAGCAGTCACTGGAGAGACACAGACACCAACATCAAAGACAAGGAAAAAGGGCTGTGAAGCTATGGAAGAAGGTTCATCAGGAATCCGGAATGCAAGAAGGCAACTGTGAAGAAAACAGTAGATAGATAATGGTAGCTAGCTTGGGTTTTAGTGAGGTCTGAGGATAAGAAAGGCTGGACAAGCTGCAGAAGAGGGGTGTCATTTTAAACATACATAATTTCAGACCTTGTTACCATGCTACGTGGTTAAATTGTAAGTTAGTAAGTATCTAGTGCCTTTTGAGCTTCCTCCGGGGATATTTTTTGTTTAGAATACCTTTCTGCTTTCTTAAAATTTTTGTTTTGTTCATGTTTTTTTTTTTTTAGCAGAATAAGACCTATAGACAGAGAATTAATTTATCTGTGTAACCTTCTAGCTATGTCCTATGTTACAGCATTTCAAGTTTCTTTTTGACGTATAAATTGCAGTCCACTTAGTAAGTAAAATGGATTACTTATGGTAACTGTTACTTATGGTAACTGTGACTAGTCAGACAACCTAAATCCTTGCCAGAGCTGTTCTAGAGGCTTTTAAAAATCCTATTAAAAGATTTTGTATGCAGATGGTAGAGAGAGGATAAAAAAAATCCCAACAAAACAAACAAAGCACACTATGCAGTGCATTTTGCTGCTCCCTCTTTTGCCAAGGGCAGTTTACTCTTAAGACAGCAGCTGTAGCTGAAATTTGTCTCTGCTGTTCATAAATAAAAGTAAATTTCTAAAGAATATAGAGTTATTGGAGTGAATTAGGAATAGGAAGCACGAAGTCTTACGTATTTTATGTAATTATGATTATGCTAATTATAACAACATAAATGTCACAAGCTTGTTATAAATGTTAAGTTTGAAGAGTGTGTTAGTTTTAAGTGTGAATTGCCAGGATCAGAAGATTCAGTTTTGTTGAACGTGGGTTGTAGAGTGCATAATGTGACCTTTTAGCACCTCTCACTACTGATTATTGAGTAAAATCTAAAGAAGTTTGACTGTTCAGAACCTACAGTGAATTTGCAGTTTGAATTAAAATTTTATTTATCACATCTGTGAAACTAGATTTATCACATCTGTAAGTGGAACTTCCTAATAAAAGATTGCAGAATTAGCATGGAATTCCCTAATGCGAAGTCAGACTACTTAGAAAACTGAATTTTTTGAAGGGTGATGCATGCAGGATTTCATTTGTTCACCCAGTTTTTAGCTATCTAATGGTAGTATTTGAAAAGATTGCTTTGTGCCTGTGAATTAACAAAAGCCAAAGTCATGAATACCAAAAAACCACCTTGCTAATATCATGTAAGTTACATGCTATTGCCTTTTTTTAATTAAAAATATGCAAAATGCATACTGGAGATAAAAGCTGTTGACATTTCATCCAGCCATTCTGTTTTAATTCAGTACTGACATTTACTACCTTGTCAGCAAAATCTTGAAGATGCTTCAGATTCTTGAGAGAAAAAAATAAATTCAAAATGTGAATAGGTTATCCCTCTGTCTCCGGAGAGAACTGTTGTGTATGTAGTCTCCCTGTATCAATCTCCTTTTCTTCCTCAAGGATTAAAACACTGTCTGCAGTTTTTGGGTCTCAGTCAATATATCTGAACATTCAGTATTTGGGAGCCTGTTGAAAAAACTTGTCTGTGTAACTGTATATTTTTAAAAGTAGCTGTAATCAATATTTTTGTTATAACAAATTCTGATTTGGTGGTTAGTTTTGTATTACAGCTAGTGCTTATTCTTTCCCTGAAACCTTTTTGCCTAGATGATTGTTCATAAGACTTTAATTATCTTAGCAATGTATACATACTTGAGAATTTTTACCTCATGAGCAACAAACTATCTGAATTGCTTACAACTATCTCCATCATCGAGTGTTTCAACCTTCAATTATACAACTTTCTGGCACCATAGCAATACCCTTAAAGTATTTCTTCACTGAAAAGTTAAGCTCAGCTGCCTTATGGCAGGAAGAAAACTGTTCCTTAAACAGCAATTTATTGCCTCCTTTCTGCATGCTTAGTTCTTGTTCAACCTGCCAATGGTGTTTGAAAGCTTAGGGGCTTTTGAAAAGTTTAATCCTGTATCCTTCCTGGAAATGAAATCACTGAAAGGTAGCTGTGGAAGACTGCAATAGGAGATATTGTCAATTTCATGCCATTAATTTCTCTTTTCTGTTAATAAAAAGAGAAGTGAAAATAACCAGTTTTGTGGATAAATATTTGTAAATTTCTGGATAAATTAACCATTTTCTGGATAAATAACTATTTGGTGATCTAGCTCCTGTGGAGGCACTTCTTTTGGAGTCCTACATGAACCTTACTCTTTAAGTCTTTTGACCAAGCTTCTTCAACTATCTTGGCACTTAAAGATGGCTCCTGCTGTATATAAATGCCCTGTAGAATAATTTTCGGCCTTTTTCTATTATGAGCAGACAATTAAAGTGTTGTTGACCTCATCTCTCTCTTCTCACACAAGAGTTCCAAGCGAGAGTGGAAGCCTCTGGAAGAACACAGCTGCACAGATGTACCATGGCTGCTCTTATTCATCCTCTTCTGCGTAGGAATGGTGAGTAAAACTCAGAGGATTTTGTAAATGTTATATAGTTGATGAGTTTGTATTCGTAAGAAAGGAATTTTAAATTCCTTTCAGTAACTTAATCACTGGAAAAGATCAGGATATATTTGCATGGGAACCATCAGCTGTAGAAGAAATGGGTAGTATGTACATATTAAAGGCCTTTGTTAGGGATCCATAATTTATTGTTCGTGCCAGTTCTTGCTCCAGCTTCTCATCCCCTGAAACTGCAGTTTCAGTGGTAAGTGATTTTCAGCATGGCAAATTATCATTTGACTCACGTTCCTTATGGAACTCTGCATGTCCCAGAAGTGATAGCTGGGAGTCTGGTAAACAGTTCTGTGAATACCAGTAAACTTTTTGTGAAAAACAAAGATTCTGACTATCAAGGAGTTGACTGAGTTTTTGTTTATTTGTTAATTTATTTGTTTATTTTTATTGGTTGCTTAGTAGAAGCAGCTATTGTTAACAACCATATTACTAATTATAAGATCATTCTTTCAAAGTTTTAACAGTTCTGTCCTCTGTGATGAAACTATCACCTTTCTCAAGTCAGCCTCACAACACTCTACACTTTTTATTAGAAGACCAAACCTCTGAGAGTTGCAGATTAGTGAAAACTAGAAGTACACTTCTTTCCATCTTGTTTTGTTTCATGGACCTATGTTTGCTACTCTTCTTAAACAGAGAATGTCCATTGCTGTCTTGTACTGCTGTGTGGCAAGCAGTTGTCCTTAGGGGTGCTTGGGACTTATCTGCTCTCAGCTTTCTTTTCTGCGTCCCTCGGTCTCTGGTGTTTGAAATAATTCCACTGAAAAATTTCTTCTACTTTCCCTGGGGTGTTTTTCAATGGTTGGACTTCAAATGCAAAAATTATAATGATTATTTAAAATTGTATGAATTACAGTGTTACTGTAATATGAATATCTGAAAATTGCAAAAAGCACAGTGCTTCCTGAAACAAGTAGCTCTCCTCTGTGTTTGTTTTTTCCTGGCTTTGCTGATGTTCTCTGATTATTCAATTATACTTACCTGTTCCCCCAGTTGTAAATTAGTTTTCTGTGCATGAGTGTCACAAATTTTCCTGTCTAATCAATATAATATACAGAACAATAATCCGATGGTGTCACATACTTGCTGTTCTAGGAGGCTTCACTTGCAGGGTGAACTACCCATATTTTCACTGTTCCATGCCAACTTCATTACCTGTTGCCATTATTCCATCTGATCATGCTACTGCCATCTGTTGCTCCATGCATTTGTCTCAGCTGTTTATTCTGCTTCCACTTCTCAAATCTTAGCCTGCCTCACATGTGAAAACAGTTCCTTGGTGGTGGTGGAGTGAGCTGATGGTTCAATTCTCCCTGTCAGTGGTTTGATAATGAAGCTTTTGGGCCAGTCTCTTGTTTGCACAATCAAGTGCTTTGATCTTGGTTTTGCTTGTGAAATGTCTCTGAAAGTTCACAGGAAGTCCTGCCTACTTACGGTATTTTCCATGTTACATGGTCTGAACCATCTTGCTTTGCATCTGTTTCTTTCCTGCATTTAAAACCAGCATCTGAAACCATAGTGGCCTTGACCTGGTCACTTGCTTTAAGAGGATTTCCTTAAAAGAAACTTGTGTTAGACAGGCCTGTTCGTTCTAGCTCATCATTGAAAGCACTTAATTTAAAGGAAAGAAAAAAACTGGAAAGCTAGAAAATCTGGATTGTGTGGAAGATTCTCTAAGATGCATAGGAATCCTTGACAACTCTGTCTTTGCTTGTAGCTCTCCTTCACTGCCTACCCTTGCCCATTTGCTGACTTCTGCCTTCTGCTTCATGCCCACTTGCTGACAATATGACTCTCATAAAAACTACATACAAGAGTCTTAACTATGGTTGTATAATATCCACTATTAGGTGTCTGAATCCTCTTTTAGCCTACATTTAATTTTATTATTGCACAACAGTTCTTTGTGATGATCCTTGTCTTTCCTTTTCCAGTCTGAAAGAATTTTTAGGCAGTCTCTACTTAGAAATAAATTAATAAAACTGACTTTTCCCATCTGTCAAACAGATATTGCTAAACTGTGGGTTTTTTTTATTTCTCCAGGGTTTTATCTGTGGCTTTTCGATAGCTACAGGAGCAGCTGCAAGACTGCTTTCAGGATATGACAGTTATGGAAATATTTGTGGACAGAAAAATGTCAAGGTGGAGGGAATAGTCAACAGTGGTCTGGACTTCACACACAAGAAGTAAGTATGTGATACAATTTTTGCATTCTGTAAACCAGGAAAGGCAAAACCTTTCTTCCTACGAGAGTGGTTTTAAATAAAGTGGAAAAAGGGGTATGTTAACTCATTCTTGTTCATACTTGTCCTTTGACATATTTCTCACTTCAAGGACAACAGTCTTTTGTAACAACCAGCAACATTAGACTATATATTGGCAGAAATGCAATATGACTACAGCTAAGACACTGAGGAATTACTTTTTCTCAGTATCCGTTTCATGTAGGATATTGTATTAGGCTGCTGAAAAGTCTTGTTTGTTAGAGTTTTAGGTGTGACAAGTATTCTTAGATTTGGGAGCAGGCCTTTGATATCCATGTAGAAATGGTTTGCTTTTGATGTTGTATGCTTGGTTTCTGCCACTAGGTGTAGGGGGAGATGAAATATATCTGGCATGTTAGAATAAGCCTTTAAAATTTAAACTGTAGGCAGAATATACATAAGTGACTTGTGGAGAAAATGCTCAAAACTTTAGAGGCACACAGAGCTTTGATTAGGTAGTGTCCTGTTAAAAGTCGTACTTAAAATTCAGGTACTTCCTATCTGTTGTACAGGAGGACATCACACTGCAGTAGTAGTTCTGGAGCAGTGGCAAGAATTCTGCACTGACAGGTTGAAAACCTGAATGTCTGTTGAGGCCTGTCTGTCAGTCAGTGCTCAGACTGCTTCTGTACAACTTGGGTGACTTAAGAAAGTAAACTGTTTAGCTTAGTACAGTGGTGTTGACTGACAAAAAAAAAGTGTTTCTTTCACTGTTGATTACTTCAAGGAACTAAAAAATTATTAATTTCTGAGTATGATAGCCTTTTGCTTCACACTTTCAGACTAACAGAAAATTGATGATTTTTCATAAATTATTTTGGAAGCATGCTTTCCTGAGGTCTGGTTATTTTGAGCTGCTGTTCTAAAGACTTTTAAATATGTCATTTAAGATTTAATGTAGATAGATAATTGGTGGTTACCAGAAAGATTTGAGATAAATGAAATGTCTGGAACTTCTTCCAGATATCTTTTGTCAGAAAAATAATTTCTTAATCTAATCCCATTTTTCAAGAAGGTTGAAAGGCTTAAAACTTATGCAGCATAATTTTCGTATCTTTTTACATAAACATTTTATCACTTTCTAAACCCATGTGTATTCAGTACAAAATCATGATTCTAATGTTCTGAGAAAAAATGCAAATTGTAAAATCATAATTTTAAGTTTATCTTTAGAAAGAAATGGTGTCTGAGTTCATGTGAAAGTAGAGAAATTCAGACACCTTACTGAAAAGTAATAATTAATATTGTGATAGTCCTCTACATGTGACATAAATCAGACCACCATGTGGGGAAATATCTACCACTAAGTTGATTTCCTCTTGTAAATGTAAGCTCAAAAGACAGCAGATAAAAAGAGAGACTGTTTTTAACACAGCTAATTGACAGAGCCTGTTGTTTGTCAAGAAGTCTTAATGAGGTTCAAAAGAATTACGTTGTTCTAACAAAGATGTCGTGGCTTGAGGCGTGATCTAAGCAAATTAGTAGATACACACATATGAGATATAATCATCTCCATTTGGTTAAGAAACATTCTGCTAAGGCAGATTATTCTTTAACTGTTAACATGAAGTGCCTGGTATAGTCCAGGGTATTCAGTTTTGGAAGAGATTGGTTCTTACATAAGTGAGTGATCCTTCCTTCTCTCACACCCCATAGTTTCTTCTGAAAAATTGCCAAGCAAATTTCAAAAGCTATCTGCTTTGCATCTGTCTCTAGCAGATGGAGTTCCTACAGTGTCTGAGGTGGAGTTCATGGGAGTATTTAATGCTATTTTTATAGGGGCACTTTGCAGACAGACTGTAAAAATAAACTCTTCTTCCTGCCTGTACATTTCAGTTTGTGTAGAGAAAGAGAAGAGTTTTAAGCTCCACAAATGGGGCTCTGGAAACATGAAGTTATTCTCATTTCATTTTGCTTGCAGGGTAATTCCATTTTCATTTCCCAGTCCAAGGGCTGAAAAGCTAAATCATCTGTAAAAATAACATTTTCATCTTTGTGTATGACTGCAACCCATAGGCACTGTCACGTGGAAGTGAAATTGATGTGGTCTGTGTGGATATGGAAATCTGGGTGGTAAGGGTGAGGAGCAGAGTTCTCACAGGGATATGATGTGCTCTGTGTACATCAAATATGCTGAAACCAGTGAGATGAAATGTTGGGAAGGAGGATTTTACAACCTGATCTCATGAACAAAGACTGGATCAGGCATCCTTTTATTCTTACAAAGAAGCCACACACACTTTAATAGTCTGTGCTCTAGAGTCAGACATAGGATTATACTCTAGATCTGGCAGTGAATTCTAATTAAACTTATCTGCTTCAAGTAAGCTCCTTGCTTTACAGGTTCTGGTAGTTACAAGAAATGGTGTTAAAGAAATGACCTTTTATTTGCAAATAAGTGACGACTGTGGCAGCCAAGTATAAGTCCCTAAAGTGCTAATTCAGTCTGGTTTTTGATCACCAGTACATTGTTATTTGGACAGAATTAAGTTTGTGCTGTCTACTCAAGTACAAGGAGATGTGCATATGATGCTATGGAGAGCAGTTAGGGTGGCCTTTTACCAGAACACATGGCTTTGACCCCAGGAAATGGTTGGAAATGCTTAGGTAATGGGAAAACCCAGGGATGGTTTACAGCATCTACAGAGAGTATTTGGTTGAGTGAAACCATATATGCCCTACTGTTAAAGACATTTTTGACTCTAGACTCTCATCTCCATTAGATGGCACAGATCAATTACGATATCTGGTAGCTCGATCTATGTGCCTTGAAAAAAGAGAACATGAACAAAGAAATACCTGGGGAATTATTTCCCTTGCAATCTAAATTCTCTACCCCTTACATGACAGCCTGGACCAACAGCACTATTAGGGCCTGCAGTGGTCTTGCTTTTCATTGGTTTGCTGTTGTGTTACCAAGTGGTCATCTTCACACTCTCTTAGGTTGGTTTTTGTGGGGGTTTTGCTTGGTTCTGTACTCCATATTGCAATATGAGCATTACAGTTCCTATACCATGCCCTATGGGCTCTGCACTCTAGCTGTTAATTTTTAGGTAATACTTAGGATGCTAGCTTTGTCTATTCTAAGTGTAATTAATGTTCAGATTACTAGCTCTTGGTTTCACTTTATTTCTCTACAGCTACCTGAAAGGAGGTTGTAGATGGGATAATCAACCTCTTCTCCCAGGTAACAGGTGACAGGATGAGAGGAAATGGTCTCACACTGTGCAAGGGGAGGTTTAGATTGGACATTATGACAAATTCTTTTTGCCAAAAAGGTTATCAAGCCTAGGGGAGTGGTTGAGTCACCATTCCTGGAAATATTTAAAAGATGTGTAGATGTGATGCTTAGGGACATGGTTTATGGTGGACTTGGCAGTGCTGCACTTATAGTTAGTGTAGATGATGGGAAGGGTCTTTTCTAAAGAAAATGATTCTATCATTCTAAATCTACTTTCTTTTAGTTTAAAGCTATTCCCTTTGTCCTTTCACTGTCTGCCTGTGTGAAAAGTCACTTTCTGTCTTTTACAGAAGCCCCCTACAAGTACTGGAAAGCTGCCAAAAGGTGTCTGCACAGCCTTCCCTTCTCCAGGCTGAACAGCCCCAACTCTCTTAGCCTGTCTTCATATGCTCCAGCCCTCTCATCATTTTCATGGGTCTCCTCTGCACTTGCTATAACAGGTTCATGTCTTTCCTGTACTGGGCATCCCAGAGCTGGGTACAGGGGACACCCCTGAGGGCAGAGTAAAACTTGCCTTGCTAGTCATGCTTCTTTTTATGAAGCCCGGGATACAGTTGGCTTTCTGGGCTGCAGGTGTACGTTGCCAGGTCATGTCCAGTTTTTCACGCACCAGTACCTCCAGGTCCTTCTCTGCAGGGCTGATACTTCATAAAGATGCATAAACGTGCATATGTTGTAAGTCTACTATATTGACTTCCAAATAGCAACCATATTTTCATTTGCAGTGTTGAAGCATCTTTAACAATATGATTACTTTGTTTATGTCAGTCTTTGTACTGCTGATATAAGTTATTTCCTTATTAGAAAATTAGTCTATTGCTGATTGTAAATAAGTGGAATTGCAGCACAAAGCATGTAATGACATTCTCCTAGAGAGAAACAAAACCTGTTCTGTGGTGACACAGTATGAAATTTTCTGCAGTAAAACCACTTGTTTTCTACAAGTAAGCTTTATAAACAGAAAAAAACCACAACCTTTTCTTCTGTAATGCTGGTGCCTAGCATTTTGGTTCTTGTTCTAGCTGCTAGAAAGTAAAAATGATTTTACTTGTGTCTTCCTAGGCCACAGACTGAAGTCACAGATTTGATAGCCTGGAGTTTTCTGTGCGCTTCCCTTACTGCTGTCAGAACTGTCTCTGTACTATACAATGCAGTGTTTGAATTAGATGTGTCTGTTTAAGGCTATGCCCACACTTCTGTCAAAACTGCATATGATGCTATAATTGCATTGTATTTCTCAACTTTCAGGTTTGAGTTAAAATCGTAGCGTTTATTTTACAAAATATTCTGGCGATTAAAATGATAGCTTGACCCTTGAATTGAAATCACTATAGAAGTGGGCTGAGTTCTAGGTTGCTAATGGCGACATTCCTGATTTGGTTTCCTTAGGGAAATTCAGAGGACCCTCCTGCCCAGGAATGGAGTCCAGTCCTACAGCTCCCAGAACCCAGGGTGTCTGCCTAGGCTGAGGGATGTGGATGGACAGTCACATATGGGACACTGACACAGCTGGTTACACAGACTGGCAGTGACAAGGTGCTGCCTTCAACAGCGGGACTCACAAGAACTGCCAGCCATGTCCCCTCCTCCTCACGGGCTGACAGTGGCAGAAGGTCACTACTGTAGGCACACGCGTGGCACTCTCCAGGTTCACAGGCTCACATACACTTGTGAATTCTCCAAGTACCAGCACAGCACCTCTGCCCCTTATCCACCTCATGGGTTCCCCCTACTCAGCAGCTGATCCAGTTTGGTGCTGACTGTCAAACACTCACACACACTCATTCCACAGGCACTGCAGACCCACAGTTTCCCCAAAATAACACCACAGACCCTCTGCCCACCCAACACTTCTCACCCAGAGCTCCCTACTCACCATCTGATACAGCTTGGAGTTTGCTAGTGAGTTATACCAGGAGTTGGAGTCGGTGATCCTTGTGGGTCCCTTCCAACTCAGGATTTTCTATGATTCTATAATTTGCATAGATCTGTTCTGGGGAAGGTACAGGTGCTCAGCCTCGTCAACAGCCAGCACCACAAGGGGTGTGACCACCTATCTGAGTCTATCACCTCTGTAGCTGCTTTTCTTTTGTGGGCATGCATTGTTCCCATCCCACAGCTCATTGCCAAGACCCCACTCACTTCGGTAGCTGACACCACAGTCCTGGGGCACCCAAACCACTGGTCTGATTCCAGTTGCTGACACCAAATCCCTCACACTCATGTGAGTCCCCCAAGTAGCTGGCACTTAATCCCTGCAGCACTTGCAGCATCCGTGCACATGGGGTAGAGACTAGAAATAGGCAGAGAGAGTTAAAAGCTTTGGTAATAGGACAAGACAGACTGCAGTGATCAGGTGCTGAGGTGAGATAATGTACTGATCAACATCAACTTGCATGTTACTGTTCCCTTTTACACCCCTTTCTGTCTGCTACCCTGTCCTGTGCACATTCCCTCAGCAGCTGGCACAGTCCCACTGACCTCTGACATTCTGCATTTGTGAGTTTGCATCCCTATCAATCGCAAAGTCCTTGTCTGCAGTTTCCTGATAGCCCATCGATTACTGTGATTGACTGTCTTTTTTAACATTAAGTGGGCAAGTTTTATGTCTGGATGTCTCCCTCCTTTTTCTTATTTGGCAAGGTCCTTAGCCAGATAGTCTTACTGAAAAATCATAATTTTCATAATCCACATATCCTAGCCTTCCTTGCCATATCAGTCAGGTTTTACTCTGTAGGTTCTTGTTTTTAGCTCCTTTAACTAAATACCCTCAAAGGAGTAGACACTCTCCTTTTATGTGCCCTTATTGTATGGGATAACAACTGGAGGAACTTCCATTAAAACAGCTGTTGTATGTCTTGGTATCAACTCAAGAGTATTTTCTTTGAAATAAGGGAAAACTGTGGCTTATTGCTTGCATGCAGTTACTTTTACTGTGTCTGCAGGACAGAATTTTCATGTTTACATTTCTTTCTCAGACTTCAGTGAACATAGACCCTAGTTTGTGAAGTCCTGAGATGTGTAGTGTGTAATAAGTAAAAAAGAAAGAGGGGTGGGTGATTTCACTGAGATGTTGACAAAGAAAGGAATATTTTAAGAATGCAAGTAATCTATTACCACGTTACCGTTGATTTAGACAACATGGGTTTTGATGGACTTTCAAGGAAGACTGTACTACATAGTAATCATTCTTGAACTGACACTGGGTAATAGAACAGTAGACAGCAATTAGTATATAGACTGAAGGTGTCCAGGCAGGACCTAAATGCTTTCTAGGAGCAGAAGGGATTTTTACTGGTTACAAAATGAATTCCCATCATGAGAACCGCAAAAATAGAAATGGCATTTTATATGGCAGATTGCTCGTGTTTTCATATAGTGATGTTAGGTAATATGAAGAGAGTATTTCAATGCATAGTGTATCACCAGAACTGTAGGAATTTAAGATTAGTCCAACTTTCGAAGAGAAAAGCATCTGCATTATACCATTAGTGGAAGTTCTGTAGGGTTAGTGTTTGTCATAAAGTGTATATAGCCAGGAGATGTTAGTTAAGAATCTATAATACGTACTTCATGCATTGAGTTTTTAAATGACACTCATTGTGGAAAGTTAGCAAATAGAATCTCTTTAAAAATACTGCACTTAAACATTAGATAATTCTACTTGAAATATCCAAGTATTTTTATTTCTACGTAAATACTAAAGTAATCTGTTCTGTCATGGTGTGGAAAATCAATCTAAACTAAAAAGCTGTTCATAATTACTGGTGTTATATATATTCATTAATATAGCCATGGACCTTTTCCTTTTTGCAGCATAAGAGTGACTTTATTTGGTTTGTTGGGTGTTTTTGGAAAAAATTTGGAAATCTCCAACTCAAGTTTAAGGTTGGAGTAAAGGTTTGTGAATGTTTAGACTGATAGCTGTGAAGAGGCGTGGTAGGACTACTGCTGGTTTTATGAGTAGCACCATTTGAATGGACTTGAATCTAAGGTAGAGTTAAATATCCTTTCTGTATGATCCAGAGGTATATAAATACCCATACATTTGTTGTGCTTATGTTGAGTACATAAATTCTTTTGATCCACACAGTTATAATAATATCAAATTTCCTGTGTTTCTGGGTAGACTGATTCACTCAGTCTTGACTGAATCCCATAGTTTGAAATTTTGTTGAGTGTAATTGTTAATTAAAATAGAGGTAATTTACCTTTTTTCCTTCCCTAGGTATGTATTCTTCTTGGATCCATGCAACATTGATCTAGTACATCAGAAGATTAAGTCTATTGCCTTGTGTGTATCAGCTTGCCCAAGGACAGAACTGAAAACTCTGGCTGATGTACAGAAATTTGCAGAAACTAATGGTATGAAAAAAAATAGGTTTGTTTTTGTTCATATTTTCATAGGATCTAAAAAAAGACTCATGCATTAGCTGAGCTAAAAATGAAATATGTATTAAGAAATATGAATAGAAATAATTTAGTTCTTTTCATTAAACTAAAACATTACTGTATCTTACAGTATGACAGTGTTCCATCATATCTTGGGCATTTTGGAAAGCTTGTTTTTAAAACAGGAGTACAAAGTGTAACAAGCACTTGAAGGAATGTCTGACTATATGATGTGTTTTCAGCTCTTAAGGAAATACTCCGACTTTGCTGCTTAACAGTAGTGCTGTTGAAATGTTCTCATGTACATGGGGTTAGTGAGAGCCGTGCTACTGTTTAATGGCACTTGTGGCACAGAGTATGGCTGTGTGTGTGAAAATATTCCTGCTTTTATTCAGTGCTACAGTGCAGTTCCTGATTGGTTTGGTTTTCCTATGCTTTTCTTTAAAAAATAAGTGTAAAGGAAACTAATTGCATTAACAAGGAAATATTATACATTGTCTTCCTTAAGAGCAGTACTTTTTCTCAATAGTAGTAGTAATACTAACCTTACTAGCTCAGTTCCTATTTTAGCAGTCTATGGAATAAAGTGCATAAGAAGTAACCAACCTTTGGACATACAAAAGAAAGTAACGATCACAACTTAATCTGAGGAAATTTCAGCATTTTTAAGCTATTCAAGTGGGAGCATTTTCCTAATGTATAGGAACAGTCCTAAAGTTATCATATCTTTTAAAATGATGCAGTAGTATTTCTTTGCAAGATTCTTGACTAAAAATGAGTCAGTCTGGATGACCCAGTTAAAAGCAGTGGAACTGATTACTTTTCATAAAAGAAACGGAAAAGTTTATTTCTATACTAGCACTAGATTATGTGAGTACTTCTTGTTTGAAAGCAGAGCGAGTTGAAGTGGCCCTGGCACACTGCTAGTGCCCTTGGTCTCCCACTGTACTGTACCTGCACACCTGGGTGTCTGATACCTGAATCAGGAAGCTGAGTTACCATGAGGTGTCACAGCTTTCATGGAGCTGCACAAACAGCTTCCTTGTGTGATCTGTGCACGGTTGTCGATTGCAAGTGAAAATAGTCAGTATCTAAAGTTGCATTCTTTACTCCTTCCCTGATCGTGCTGTGTTTTTCTTAACTAATGCAGGCCAGTTCTTTGTTAGTATGGAGTGAAGGTCATTTGGGTCATTTGTGGTGGAGTTTAAGTACCTCTTGAAGTAATGGAATTCAGCCGTGTCTTCCTTTATCACCAACATTGTTTCTATGTTTATAAGTCAAATCTCTTATAATTGTGCCTGGAAGATGTTCAGTATAACTATCTTTTAAAGTACAAAAAAAACCATTCTTCCCAAAACATGCTGTGCTATGTCTTGTCTTCATGATTCTTTAAGTGTATTTTCCTTAGAGCTCTAGCTTTTAAAACATAAAGATTTTTTTTTTTTTTTTTAAATTAATATGACAGGCAATTTTTTCAGTTTCCAGAAGCTTGGTCAAAAGTATGAAACCTGGTGCTGGAGCAGAACAAAATCACTAATGAGTTCAATTCCTAATTTTCCTTATATGATATTTGGCTTATCAAAAACAGGTATTACACTAAACTGAGCTTTCCTTTTATAAATTGTCTGTGCATGAAATTACTCTATTCAGAGAAATATTCTCATCCTCATGGTTGTATTTCTGCTTAAATGTTCACCAACCTATGGAAGTTCCAAAAATTTGTTTTGCAGCAAATGAACAGCTTAATTGTTGATCATTTTAACAGTTGCATATATATATAGTAAAAGTTCAAGTGTGATTCAGCCTTTTAATAGAGCAAGAACAGTGAATTAGCACCAAAACTATAGTGCTCAGTAAGCAGAATAATTTTTCTGAGGTCCACTTTGTAACTATGACAGTGGATTTAAATTAATACTAGGATTAGGTTTGGCAGTCTGTTTTAAGTGACCATTGACTCCACTGTAAAAATAATAATAATAATGAAATCTGAGGACCTTGAACATGACTGCACAGAGCTTAATTTCAATTTCTGTGTTTGTGATGATACATAGTTAGAATATAGAGTTCAGCTGTCAAGTTCTGAAGAAGGAGGGCAAGTTGTGTTTGATTTTTTGATGATCGGTACTAAATTTTCTCAGGCTCACAACTTCTAACCGTCGAAAAGAAAACCATTTTTGTCGGCTCTTAATGTTTTAAGTATATAGGTAAAGAATGCAGTCAACTCTTAATTTTACTCTGTTGAACCTTTCTGAAAGCTTTAACCCTTCCTGCATCCTGAAAATAGCAGTTGTCTGGAGACAGACTGTGTAGGTTGTTGCATGTGCTTTTGTAGAGTTGGCCATTTTCAGCTGGCTCATATGCATCCCTAAAATCACCTTATTGTCCATGCACCTTGAAATTCTTTAATAAATTACTGTTTATGAACCCTTCCTCAACCCAGAGAAGTCACCTGTTGTCCCTTAGTTGCCCATCAAGAGGTGGTGTGGTAAGTTTGTTTTTTAATCTAAACGTCTTTATCAAAAGCTCTAACATGTAAAACATACTAAAACATATTTATATTTACTAGTGATTTTATCAATACTATATATGATTTTCCAGCTAGCTTCGCATTTATAGTATTTTTACTAAAGTGAGACAGGGACTTGATTGCCTCAACATGACAGGACAGAACTGCCAATCCTAAAGATTCAGAATACTTATGACAGAGCTCATATTTATTGTGCAGTTCTGCAAGCGAGATTATAAATAAACATTTAGGGCAGGGAAAATGCTTGCTTGAGGCAAGAAGACTATTTCGTGACAAAGCAGTGTTTTAGCTTTCTGAATCAGTAATGATGCACTTGCTCTTCTGCTGTAAAAGGAAAAGGAGCTTATTTTGTGAATAACACAGCACCATCTCTGGGCAGTAACTTCACTCCCACCCCTACCTCACTTGCCCTCTCACAGTCAGGTCCTACATTTGCAGTACCTTACCATCAAGGAAGAGAAAAAGCCCATCCCTTACAAAGACAGGCTGATTTTAAGGAGACAAGAAAGGATGTACCTTTAATCTGTTCACAAGAACTGACACCCAGAAAACTGGAACCAGCTGGGACCTTTTACAAGAGGAGGAAAAAGGGAAAGAGAAAGCTGGGCACTTGACCACTCAGATCTATGGCCTGTATAGAGATGCGAGCTGTAAAATACAGGAATATTCTGGAGCAACTCCTGGAAGTGACACAGGAAGGTGCAGTGTTACTTGAGAAATGCAGTAATGCTGTTCTCAACAGCCATGCTGATACTTGAGTTTGTAGAGCTATCGACTGGACACAGCTGAGAATGTTACATGTTTTAAACTGACTGCTGTTGCTCTCCCCAGGATTTTCTCACCCAGTAGAACACCTCAGTCACAGAATACTTGTGATTCAATGTTTTTGTTGGTCTTGGCCCTTAAAAAGTGGTGTGTTTTGAGTAGTGTGACTGAAAGCTGTTTTTCCCAGAAACCCAATTGATGCTTCAAAACTTAATGTCCGTGAAATACTGCAGTGATGTTTTCAAGGACTTGCCAAAGCATTTTGAAATATCCTTGAAGACATAATTCATCTATGACTGTGCCAAATGAATAATGAAATGTCATTATTAAAGAGAAACACTAGACAGGTGGCTATAATTTCTGTTGTGTTTAATTCAGTGATAACTACAGTGTCTGCTCAGTGTGGGAACTACTATTCTTATTCATTGTGTAAATAACTGGATGCATATTTAGGAACCTAAAATGAAATTTTTGTTTTGCAGCACATTGGCAGGCATCTCTGTTGTCAGAATTCTGTAGCTAGACCAGGCTAGTTGTGGTCTGGGTGGACATAGAGCCAGGGGGAACACTTCATTAAGTTTGCTGTAGAGACTGACCTGAAAGAGATCAATAAAGGAAATCAGTCTGGCTAAGTGAGAGCAGGTGATATCTCTGAGCCATTACAAGGAACCACAGGGGAAACAAAAATGATTTTTCTTTTGTCTGAAGATAATGACATCTTTATGTGTTGTAGTCAAAGCACATCTTTGCAGTTCCCGTTGGCACTTGCCTTAGAAGTAGCTGTTACATGGGTCACTGCAAGCTTCTGACATTTTTTGTTGGCTCTTGTTCCCCCTGCCTTTGTTTTCAGTGAAAATATGCTGTTTAAAACTTAATCCTTTGCTCACGATTTTCTTGAAGTATGTTGTACTGTGTTAGTTATAGGTATCTTATGCTTAAAGCGATTCTGCACACATAGGTCTTTGGAAACCTGCGTCTGTTAATTTTGAGTGTCATTTTATTTATTGACTAGTGTAAAAGTACATTCTGAGCAGTTTTGAGATACAGAGTTATCCACTGCTACTCTGTCTTGTTACCAGAACTGTCCATCAGGTTTGTGTTGTATTGGAAATGTATCCTCTAGTTAGAATGAGATTGTTTTCTCAACAGAAAGTGACAGTATGTGGAGTCCTCCAGTTAATGCTGTGTTGTGTTATTGATTACATTAATAAACCATTTGGAAAGGGGAAGAAACAGTGAGGTTATAAATCTTGTTTTGACTACTGAATTATTTAGAATTATATGGAGAAAAAAACCCCTGCTATCAATTGCAGTGGAATAAAATGTCAAATCAGACGGAGTGCCCCCAGAATGAAGGGGTGAGAAACTATTGTTATGCATATAGTGTTTTAATTTTAAATGATTATTGATACTTGGGGAAGAGATTGTGTAACTACCGAGGGTCACAAGAGAATGGCAAGTTGGAGGCACAGCATTGTCCAGAAGTGTAATGTTTATGAATTATGAAGAGGGACTGCATTTTGTGTAAACTCATGCTTTGTTGGCATCATAAAGGCTGTGTTCTGGTCCTTTCTTGGCAATTTTTTTTTAAACTTACACACAAATACACACATATATATACTCAGCATGTATTCACGTAGTGTATGTATATACATACTGAGAAGGGAAGCAAGGATTATCATGATAAGAGGACCAGCGATTTCCTCTGTCTGTAAAAGAGAAAACTGTCAGGAAGAATAGGGTCATTAAAAGCTGGAATATCTTAGAGAAGGTTGAAAAATTATTATTCCTTCATCTCATAACCTGAGTAATGTGAAACTAGAGATCAAAAATTAAATCACTAAGCATCAGAGAGAGATTT
>VWZT01008713.1:30810-54356 GCA_013397055.1 Pachycephala philippinensis
GAGATTTTTCTGCACAGAAGTTATAGTTCACTTACAAAACTTATTGCCCTGAGGATCTTTTAAATACAAAAAATAAACTCTTAGAATAGTACTGTTTGGATATTGAGTTAGCACTGAAGAATATCCTTAAGTTCTAAGTGGTCCAGAGCTAAAGATTCAGTAGAAGAAACATCTGCTAGTTGACTAAATGGATTCTTACTTTGATTCCAGAGTAGTTGGTTTTATTTAGCACTGGAAGAAATATGAGTGGAGGAATAGGTAAATTAATATTTGTTTTCATCTCTCTGTACTGTTAATAAGAATGGGAGAAAGTGANTGTAACAGCATGTTTGTGGTCTTCAATTCTAGAGACTTTTGAAGATGTAACTAGTGGGATTTTTGATGAATCTTTCTTGGAATATTATTGCAGGCACTGGAGAATGCTTACTTTCACTTCAGTCCCATATTTACTTATAAAAGCAACTGTTCTTTCTCCTGCCCTTTGATGCTCATTGTTTTAAAGAAGTGGTGGTATGTCTCTCTGCAGCAACTAAAAGTATAGATATGTATAAACCTTACTTTTCTTCCTTTAAAACTCACACTGTGCTTCTGGAAGGCACCAGTGGGTAGATTTAGAGTATGAAGCTTTCTTTTTTCACTGAGGACAACTCTGTCATATTAGTCTGAGAAGTCTTGACAGCCAAGTGGTCTGTCCTATGCCTTTTTGCTCATCTCAAGGCACCCTATTTTGCTAGGGCCCAGAAATCAGATTTAGGTGTCAAGGTTCAGCTCTGTCCTTCTTTGGTCTTCTGGCTCTATTCCTGCACAATTTGAAAGAGGCATAGCTGCAATCCTCTGGCGCTTCCACTTTATCCGATACTTTAGACCATATTAAAATCTATGGCTAAGAAGTGGAGTTCTTGTTTTCTCAGTCATTTCTAGCTCTGATGCTAATCTATGCATAACTAAATGC
Source organism: Pachycephala philippinensis (assembly GCA_013397055.1). NCBI lineage: Eukaryota > Metazoa > Chordata > Aves > Passeriformes > Pachycephala > Pachycephala philippinensis. Next base: position 31,763 of record VWZT01008713.1, read on the forward strand.
TACTTCATTCCTAAATGAAGCATCAAATGTGTCTGCTCTTGGAATGATTTTGTTGTTAAATAGGTAAATAGGAAATTTATACAATCCTAAGCTTTTGTGCTTAGTGCTTGCATTCTGAGTAGAATTACTTCCTATAGTTGTAGATGGGTTACAATTACTCTTGTCAGACATAGCAGTCAAAGAATAAAGTAAGTCTGGTCAACATCATGTGGTTTGTTTCATGGTGATCTGAACCATTTTCCATTTGACAGGAGTCCATGGAGAGAGGATCATGTTATTACTTGCCATAGGCATGCTTTTTCTGGGGTCATGCAGCATTGTTCTCTTTACTGACAGAACTCAGCTAAGGATAGTAACTACCACCTTTTGTGGAAGTAGTGTTTGGCATCCTACCAGTTCTGTGGGTTTTGGCTCTTGAATTTGCAGCAGCCAGATATATTAGACATTTTTTTTATGCTCTCACTTTTCTACGCTGTGTTGCTAGTCCATGATATGCTAAGGTAATACCCAATTATTGGAAGTGTACCAAGTTGTCTCATTGCATGAAGCTTTGAATGGGTAGTGTGGTTCAGATTAACAGTTTAGAGTTGATAGAGTTTGACAGATAGATTTCAGGCAAGTTCTGGGGTGAGAAATACAGAAAAGTGTTAGGAATTTTATCCTTGTGGCAGTCTGGGAGCCTTGTCCTTCCTGAACACCAGTGAACTCCACCTCTGTTAGTATCAATAACATACTCTAGCATTTATTGCATGGGTTGGTCAAGCATAATTATCTGTGAGTCATGTATTCACAATGTTAACGAAGTTTTAATTGGTGAACTTAGTCATAAAACGCTCAGAGGAAATAGGAACTGGGCTGAGAGTCCAGAGATGAGGAGTTGTGATTTAAACAGTCTCATTGCTGCTAACATTTCCGCACATTTCTGTGTCTATGAGTTTTATTCCTGTGTCAGAGAACTTAATGAACTAATAGGATGTTATATGTGAAGGAGACAATGAAATAAGATACTAAGTTTTCAAACTATAAGTTCTGCTTCATCATATGGCCTTTTAGAAATCAGTTATCAGTAACTATAGAATATGCTGAGTTGGGGGGACCCATGAGGGACCACAAAGTCCACCTTCTGACCCTGCACAGGATACCCCAAGAATTACACCATGTACATGAGTGTATTGTCCAAACACTTCTTGAACTCTGTCGGGCTTGTGCTGTGACCACTTCTCTGGAGAGCCTTTTCCAATGCCCAATCACCTCTGAAAAGGTGAAGAACCTTTTCATAATATCCAGCCTAAACCCCCCCCGACACAACTTTAGGCCATTCCCTCGGATCCTGTCACTGGTCACCACAGAGAAGAGATCAGAGCCTGCCCCTCCTTTTCCCCTCACAAGGAGGTTGCAGACTGTGATGAGGTCTCCCCTCAGTCCTCTCCAGGCTGAACAGACGGAGTGACCTCAGCCACTCCTCACACAGCTTCTCCTCAAGTCCCTTCATCATCTTTTTTGTCCTCCTTTGGATGCTTTTCAAGAGGTTCATATCTGTTTTATATTGTGGCACCCAAAACTGCCCCCAGCACTCGAGGTGAGGCTGCCGCAGAGCAGAGCAGGACAATCCCCTCCCTTGCCTGGCTGGCGATGCTGTGCCTGATGCACCCCAGGACACGGCTGGCCCTCCTGGCTGCCAGGGCACTGCTGACTCAAATTCAATTGCCCTTGACAAGGACAGCCAGGTCCCTTTCTGCAGCACTTATGCCCGAGTCTGTCCTTGCACCCAGGGTTTCCCTGTCCCAGGTGCAGAATCCAGCACTTGTCTTTGGTAAGCTTCATACAGTTGGTGATTACCCAGCCCTCTCATTTGTTGAGGCCTCTCTGCAGGGCCTCTGCCTTTGAGGGAGTGAATGGCTCCTCCCAATTTTGTATCACCAAACTTACTGTGGACCTTTGAGTCTTGTGTCCAAGTTGTTTGTTAAGATGTTGAGGAGCACAGGGGCTCAGGTCGAGCCCTGAGGAACCCCGCTAGTGACAGGTCACCAGTCTGATGTCACCCCATTCACTGTAACCCTTTGTGCCTGACTCAGGAGGCAGCTGCTCACCCATCACAGGATGTATTTATCCAGCTGAGTGCTGGAAATTTTCTCCAGAAGAGTCCTGTGAGAGCATCGAAAGCTTTATGAAATTGAAAAAGATTACATCAACTGGCTTCCCTTGATCAACCAGGTGGGTTACCCTCTCCTAGAAGGAAGTCATGTTGGACAAGCAGGAATTTCCTCTCATGAAGCTGTGCTGGCTGTGATGATGGCTGCGGTGTCATGCGTGCTGAGAAAGCATTAAACACGTCACATATGTCATGCTGCATTTGTGCACAATATCAGTCAGACTCAGAATGGAAGTTCATATAAATAACTTCATCAAAACTATGGTTTGTAGTTTCTCAGGCTGTGCTTTGCCATGTGTATGTGAGAAGGGGTATGTGGAGCTGCTTGGAGCTCTTTGTAACTTAAACAGAACATACTCCTAAACTCTTAAGGTGACTGTGCTGGTCCTGATACTGAAGCTATCCATGTTGTCTCTTCATAGTTCTGTATTTTTCTGCTTAAATTCTTGACTCTGAAGATGAGTCCATGTTTCTAGATCTGAAAGTCCTTGTTTTAGTTGCTGTTAATAAGTGTTGACAGATGGGTAGACCCTGCTGAGCTCCCAGAATGGAATCCAAAACCCCCAGTATGCTTTTCACTACTATAAGTCAGGGAATATAAATGTCACTGATGTCCTCGGTGGACTGCTCCTCTTACTGGATGACTTAGGAAATCTTACCATTTCTCAAGCTGTAAACTCTTGGCAGTAATGCTGCTTTAGTAGGGGTTTGTTTGTTGGTTTACGACACAGCAAATACAGGAAGGAAAGCTGTACTGGAGCTCTGGTCTGTAAAAGTATTTTTATCTAACCATCCTTGATTAGTTTGGACCTTCCTGTTTACTGTACTGCTGTGGAAAGCAGGGCATTATACCTTCTGTGCGCTTCACAGAAGACCTTCAATAATTTGCTTTTTCATTTAAAAAGAATCTTTGAAGTAAAAGTCCTGGCTTTCTGAAGCATCTTTATATATAAATTTGGGCTAAATTTAGCTATTTTCTATGAATGCCAGAGATAGTGGTTGTTTAGCTTCTTACTAATCCCAGCCTAGGCAAAACAGAAAGGAGACTAAGAAAAGAAGTTCCTACAGCTAGGTTGGAAGTTTGTCTTTTGAGATACTTTGCACAAGTTATGGCTCCAATATATTCTAATGGCTGGAGCAATTCTATTCATTGAAAAGAAACCATGGAACAGAAACCGTGGTATGTCTCCATGATACCACTTCATGTGTGAAACACCAAATACAGAATTGTGGGACCAGAGTGTGCACACATGGGTCAGGCACACTACTGTGTGCTTATCAATAGCCCAAAAACTGATGCTTTGCATAGTTTAGAAATATTTTTCTTTAAGGTCACAACATGTTGGGATCTGAAATCCAATCCTTGTAGGATAGTCTGATGTCATTTGCCTAAGGGCTTCTCCAGAAGAAATACGTGCATTGCTGTAGGAAGCAAAAGATGCATTATTTCAATGATCTTTTAGTTTGTTTTCTGTGTTCTGCACATACTGCTTTTGAAACATTTATGAGTGATAATAATTTAGGAATAAAAGTAGTGACTTTGGTAAACTAATTATCTCAGCAAGGTAGATGACTCAAATATTTCCTTAAACTTTTTCAGGCCTTACAAACTTGAAGAGCAAGGAAAAGATTGGCTGTGCTAGACAGTCTCTAGTAATCTAGAGTAACTAATATGGAGTGGAAGGCTTGACAATGCCGTTCATTCTTCTCTCTCTCTCACCTTAGAAAATGAAAACTTCTATTTATTGATGCACACGGACTCTTTTGTTAAGAAATCAGTTTTAAGTTTAATGCAAAGTGACGTTATTGAAGCACACATTTGAGTTCTAAAACTCTCCTACACAGTATTAGAGAAGTCAGAAGGTTCAAAATATAAATAAATAAATATTTATGGCAATAATTAGAGTTTCTGCCTAATTATATGGGACAGAAGGAGAAATAATCTCATGGGCATTATTTCAGCTTTGGGACTGGTAGTTTCTTTAAATAGAGGGTGGTTAATATCATTTGTTTGACAAGCTCCATGAAAATATTTCTATGCTTGGCTGTAACTCTAAAGAAGCATGCCATGTGAGGTAGGCAGCTGGAGNTGGTAGTGGCAGCCTGAGTTGTCAGGCATGACAGGAGGGAATACACCGTTGGCTTCCAGAGGGACCTGTCAAGGTGTCTCCAGTTTCCTCTACAGCCAGAAGTGTACTGGCTTACCCTGCAGGTCTTACTTGAATAGTTTGTGACCGATATGCAGACAAGGGTCTGGCATTTGATTTTGCTTTATTTACATTTGTGATCCAAACAGGTCTTCAGATGCACATTTGTACAAAGAGTTTCCTTTCCTCTCTCTGTAGCAAATCCTACCCTTTTTCTCTCCTGCCTGAACTGCTAGAAGTCAAAAGGGAGCATGAGCATCCACAGATCAGCCCTCTCCCTTAGTCTTGTTTAGATGTGGGGGCCTTCGCATAAGATACTTGAACTGTAGTTCACACTGGTCACTTGGCAGAATGGCCAAGCTGGCCCGAAACATTGTGTATCATGGATCTGTATACACTTGTCCACATAACACACATCCCACTTCTTCCTATAGAACTCCTTGTTCTTGCCATAGAAGCATAACCAGAGAATCATTTAGACTGGAAAACACCCTTAAGATCATCAAGTCCACCACTAAACGATTTACCTAAGCTCCACATCTACACGTCTTTTAAGTACCTCCAGGGATGGTGGCTCAACTACTTCCCTAGGCAGTCTGTTCCAATGCTTGACGACCTTTTTGGTGAAAAAATTACTCTTAATACCCAATCTAAACTTTCCCCGGCACAGCTTGATGCCATTTCCTCTTGCCCCGTCTCTTGTTACCTGGGAGAACAGGTAACACTGTACCCCCATCTCACTACAGCCTACTTTCAGGGAGTTGTAGAGAGGGATAAGGTCACCCCTGAGCCTCCTTTTCTTCAAGCTAAACAACCCCAGCTCCTTCAGTTGCTCCTCGTGAGACTTGTGCTCCAGACCCTTCACCCATTCTGTTGCCCTTCTCTGGACACTCTCCAGCACCTCAATGTCTTTCTTTCAGTGAGGGATCCAGAACTGGACACAGGATTTGAGGGGTGACCTCACCAGAGCCAAGTACAGGGGGACAATCCCTCCCCTGGTCCTGCTGGCCACACTATTTCTGAAACTATTTCTTCTTGGTCACCTGGGCACAACTGGCTCGTGTTCAACTGGCTGTCAGCCATCTTTAAAACTTAATTTTTGGCTTATATTCAAAGCAAAATAAATGTAAATATCTGCAATCTTCTTTTTCCTTCTGTTTTTAAGATAAACCTGTGACACACTACTGCTGGCCCTCCATCAGATGGAGTTGTTAGTAAATGCACATGATCCAGAAGTTTTCATATCTACAAGAACAGATGAAAACTTTTTGCAGCAGTGTAGAGCCTTTTGTCCAAGTAGGACAAAATATTTTAGATACTACATTTACAACTAAGGTCTAAGGAATGTTGTTTTGTCTGATGTCTATTTATCTCATGCCATGTTTTCCATGTAAGCAAGCAGAGGCATAAGGATTCATATTAACAGTATAATTGAAAATGCATTTCAGATATTTCACCTTGTATCTTCTCTTTGTAGGAAATCTAACTTTCTTCAATAGTGCGTTTGGTGGTTGGGACTGGCTTCCAAAAGACCACTTTGTAGAAGTGGTACTTAAATAGTGTTTCAGAGACAGCATTAGATAGAGAGCAACTGAGGCAGCTAAGTAGGCTCTCTGCTCTTTCTGTCTGTAAATAGAGGAGGTCTCTTCATAGAGGTAGAGATGTAGCAATGATAGATAAAATTTCTGCAAATATATTCTACAAATTCTACAAATAATAGTTCTGTTTGGTGTAATACACACCAAGATAAAGCTGTTTGTCAGAAGTCTTGGTTTATTTGGGGTAATAGTGTATACGTGTTATCCAGATCCTGTATGCAGAACTCTCTTATACAAAGTATTCCTGTAGAGGAGACTTTAATAATGGAAAGAATTGAATATTTATATTGATGATGAAGATTAAGATAAGTCCTTATTAAGATCAGTCTTATTAAGATAAGTGTATTGCATAGGGAAAAAGGACACTAAAAGCTATGCACTAAAAGCCCTTGCACTTGGAAGTAAGCAATCTATTAGGAAAAAAGCTTGGAAGGAAATTCATTTTTGGCTAGGCAGCTTATATCATTGGAGGCTTCCTTACCTCTGCAATTTCTGACATAGCAGGGCTCCAATCTGATTTGGAAGTTGCTGATTTCCTGGAAGCATTGGGTCAGATGTTCAGTGTCTTCATTATAGATAAATTGAAAGAAACCTCTCCTACGTAAAGTACTTCCATTACGCAAGTGTCAGGTATAAAGGAAAACTTAGTTTATGTTTGAATTTTGTTATAGGCAACTTGATCTTTATTGTGCTGTACCAAATTGTTTAATGGAGAGAGGTCAGCTTTTTAGAAGCTTTGGATATGTAATGCAGAGCTTCTGTTATTTTTCAGCCAACTTTCTAACTTTATCAGCTCAGGTGCTTTGTTCCTCTCCCTGAAATCTGTAGACTAGTTGTATTTTGAATATGCACACATAAAAAACCCCTGCAAACCCAAGAACGTTTTCTATCATGAATATTGTGTTATGCAATGTTCATGCATTGAAAATGATCAAGAAAAACATGGTGGAATAGCAGGGGAGAGAGACTTCACAGTATTTTGTGTCCTTATCTTTTATACTGCATTGTGAATTAGTCCTTTCCACGCAAATACCCAAAGTTTGGAAAACCCAAAGCTAGATGGAGAGTGTTATTGTATTCTACTGACATCTGTGTTGGACTTGATTCACCACTACCTTACAGGAGGAACTGTAGCAAAGCTTTGTGGTAATAACATGAGGAGGTGCAGAATCAGCATCTGTATCAGTTTTAATGCTGTTTGCAAAGAATATGAATGTTTGATTTTTATTTGTTTTCCACACCAATATTTTTTTTTCCCTTTTCAACAGGATCCACTCTGTGTAGCTATGAACTACAGCCAACAGAATATACTACAGACCCACGGGCTGCCAAGTTATGTCCTAAATATCCTGTTCCAGAGAGGTAATATTAACAAATTGTCTGATTTGGGGTGGAGGGAGCAGAGATTTGTTTTGATCATGACAGTTCTTTAGAAGATACCAGCACGTGTTCACTCTCACCAGGTAGATGTTTTAGTGTATTTTTGTATACGTTTATAAAATACTATTTTTTAAAAGGTAGTGAAAATAACTCTGAAAGAAAACCCCGAATTTTCCATGTATGTGTTACTGAAACTATTGAGCTGATATCTTCAAATTCTCTTCTGCCTCATGTGACTGACACTGTTCTAAGTATCAGCTGTTTTACTGCCTTTCACCCTGTCTATAGCCAGCTGCCTGTCAGCAATGCAGGTCTGAGACAATCATGGAACATTTTTAATCTTTGGGAGAAAAAATTATGTAGGGATGCACAGCTCTCTTCAGCATTCACTTCTTACACCTTATCTCAGCCAGTCAGATAGATGCAAACGGCTTCATTTTTTACTCTTTCAGTCCCCAAATGACTAACATAAGGATAGTCAAGTACCAAAAAGAGGGCTGTATTTTATTAACAGATCATTTTTAGGTTTATTGTTTTAAATATTATATTAGACTGCTGTTTGTGAAGTAGGATTGCAAAGTTCATAGCTTCATAAATTCTTCTAGCTATGCTGGCTGGACCTTTGGAGATGAGCATTGCTGAGAAAAGAAGTGATCTGTTAGCTGTTGTGCACAGCCTTCTGTCAGTAATTGCACTAACTCCAGAAGAAGCAGGTTGTGTTTTCTTAAAATTTATCTTCTCAAATACACTCGGTACTGGGTGGTAACTGCAGAGTCTTTTCTTATGCATCGTTTTCTGTTACGTTTTTAGTAAATGTGATATTTGTGTCAGTTCTACAAACTCTGATTTTAAGTCTTTCTTGTTTACATGGTAGCCTCTCCACAGAATATTTTTCTTATATTATAGTGACAATTAGTGGCAGCTGAAATATTAACTTTTTTTTTTACTTTTCTCCATATTGATTAACGTTCCATGCAGCTAGCCAGCTGTTACAGCAGTAATACAAAAACAAATGAAAACTTCAGTGCCAGCTTGCATACTGAAAAGGCTTGTTAGTCTTAATTTTTGCCAGAATTATATTGACTTCTCATTGTGTGTTCCCATGTCATTCAGTCTCAATGCATACAGCTTAGTAAGAAAACAGGATAGAACAGTGTGTCACAGCTCTAATGATGCTATGTAAATTCCTCATAAAAACTACCTCAAAACTTATTTTAAAAAAGCTATTGTGTAGGTGGAGTATTTCCCCTTTTTGATATGGTATTACTAAAATGTATAATATGTTTGAGTATTTTTGAGATTGAAAGACTGAACTTAATGCCTTAAGGCAAAAAGGGCCAAGATTGTATCTGCAAACCACTGGTTTTCAGGTTTTTATAGTTAAATTATTTGAGTAAGCATAATTTGAAGGAGAAGTGGAATCCTCTTGGGACAACCAAATGAAAACCCAACATCCTGAAGACTGAGGCATTCAGGAAGAACTTACCTAACAGTCAGATTTGATCTGTGTCATCGTTTAACCCCATCCAGCAACCCACAGCTGAGTTCCCCACCAGCAGGATCAGGGAGAGAATTGGAAGGGTAAAAGGTAGAAAGTTTGTGGGTTGGTTTAAAGATGGTTTAACAGGGGAAGGAAAAGCTGCACACACAAGCAAAGCAAAACAAGGAATTAATTCATCACTTCCCATGGGTAGGCAGGTGCTCAGTCATCTCCAGGAGAGCGGGGCCTCATCACATGCAACAGTTATTTGGGAACACAAACACCATCCCTCCAAATGTGTCCTCCTTCCTCTTCTTCCCAGCATTTTATATCCTGAGCATGATGCCATGTGGTCTGGAATATCCCTTTAGTCTGTTGGGGTCACCTGTCCTGTGTCTCCTCCCAACCTTCCATGCACCCCCAGTCTCCTCGCCATCGTGGCAGTGCAAAAAGCAGAAAAGGCCCTGGCTCTGTGTAAGCCCTGCTCAGCAATAACAAAAACATCTCTATATTTTCAACCCTGTGTTCAACACAAACCCAGAACTGAGCCCCATACTGGCCACTGTGAGGAAAATTATCTTTACCCCAGCTGAAACCAGTGCAATTTGTCAAGGGTTATGAACCCTCTGATTCCCATTAGTTCCATGGGATGGAGGTAGCAGATGGTGTGAAGACTGTCCCTTGATGTTTTCTGTTTGATGACCAGGCTTCTTCACAGCCTTCAGTTGAGGCTGTCCATGGACTCTTACCATCCATCTTCAAAGCATTATGTCCGACTTTGACAGAACAGTACGATCTAGCAGTGCAGTCAGCAGTATGTGTTTCTTCCACACCCAGCCTCAGTAGACATGACTTTACTGGCGTTTAGAGGACTTGGAGGAAAACCTGTCAAGTCCCTGTGGCATTTGTCTACAAACCAGCTGTGCTGAGCTGTGCCAAGGGACTGCCCTGTAGAGGTTATAAAGAGCAGCTAGCGGTGGCATTCCAGTCAGACTCCGCCTCCCCCCACACAAGTTGCTGTATTTGCCCATGGGTAGTAGTGAGAGGGAAAACTCTTTGAAATCTAATACTTGAGTAATCAGATGGATCTTCTAACTTCTTTTGAATATTGCTTTAAAAATACAGCTTCTGAGACCATCATCTGCTGGCTTGAACTTTATTCGTTCTTGTTTATGATTAAGCATCATGTTGCTACTCTTAGAAATTTGCAATTCTTTTTCAGTAGGTAATACACCAAGATATAATCAAGAGGTCATATAAAATAGCACAGGTCATGGAGAATAGATCTATTATTGTGTTTTTTATTAAGACACTTTACCTCACCTACTCATTCAGTCAGAACCACTGAAGCAGAAACTGATCTCAAAAGTGGATTTTCAGGAGTCCCATTTACTCAAGAAAGCTTGTAGGAATCACTAACCTATTTTTTTTAATTAATTAAAACAAACGTAGCAATTAATTACTGCACATGAAAATAGAAAACTTAAAATAGGTAGTGAAATTGCTTTAGGTTAAGGGATATTAGATGAGTAGTATAAACTCTGATGCAAAAAGCATGTTCTCCTCTGTTGGGATGTATTTTGGAAGAGTACTTTAATCCCTTTAGTTCCCTTTTCAAAGTGGATAATTTTGTATTTGGATGCAGGAACGACATTCTTTTGCCTACTCCCACCTCAAAATTTGGGCGTTGTTAGTGGTAGTGACAACTTACAAATGCTCTAGGTTTTCTGCAAAGTTGTAGCAGTTAACAATTAAATAAACCTCTCAAATTTCAGTCTTTTTCAGTAATACTGCATATAATGAGCAGCAGTATTTCAAAATAGGTTATGTTGTAAGAAGCTAAGAGGATACATGGACTGCCTTTTAAGTAGGGCAGCCATCATTATGGGTTTAATTTGTTTTTTAACAACTGTGACTAATGCACAATTACTTTGCTGTGCTTATCTGCTGTATTCATTGCCATCCAAAAGTAGACCATCAATATGAGCATCTCCAAATGCATTTACATACTCAGCACAGTAAGCCTAGAACCATAAAATTTGCAGTCATCAGTGACTTTAAACAAAAACCTAGGATCTACTAATTACCCAGATATGGCAGGTGATCATAATTTCTCCTGATTTCTTTACAGAATAATTACACATAAATGGTTTTCAGCATGTCTTCCTTTTTTCCCCAGAAAAACAATGGATAGGAAAGATGTGCCTAAGGCAGCTGGTTTACTCACTACATGTTTAAAATGATGGTTAGAATTTTAGAAAGACATGGCCTTAAAAATAGTTATTGAGGACAGAAAATTGTTGATTTATAGGTCATTGCTGAAATGGGGAAACTGCAGAAGATTATATTCATTGCTGCTACAGTCCACTGAAATCTTTCATGTAAGGAAGATTGGGCAGGGTGAAACAATACAAAAGAAATTTTTTTCTTTGGATCCAATTACAGGAAGGAACATGTAATTCATGTCTGAAATGTAATTGGGAATTGATCAAATGATGTAATAGGCCACTTTGAGATCTGGCATAGTTTATGAGCAAGACAGACAGCTACTAAATGGGAGACATTTAGAAAACAAAATTACCCGCTTTTAAAGGAAAGTTTTGGTCTCTTGTATCTTTCTCTGATGGACTTGATAAGCAGGTTTTTCTGAGCATTCTGCAAAGTTTAGTGCATAGTCTCAATAGTTTTTTGTGAGGGTGCTTCCAAAACCACTCAAAGCAATAGAAGCATAGTGGCATGTTTTGCATAATTTTAACAAAGTTAATGAATATAAACACTGTGATTGTAATACTCAATACAAGAACAAGCTTAGTATGGGGAAAGACTAGGAATAAATACATTGGTTTTGCTTGGCAGCAGTTGTGAATGCTGATGTCCTTTAGCACAAAATGTATACTCCCAAGAAGTGTACTGTTATTCTGCAATTTCCTTTGCTGGAAATATGGGCCAGTATTCCATTCTAACATGAGTGAAAGGCATTGTTTCAGCTGCTGGTTCACCACCTGACACTTGAAAGAAAGACATTTAAGCGGAAATAGGAACATATACTTTCTGAGCATTGTCATTTAAGGGTGGGAGGGTAATAATTTCCTACTGGAATGTACACTCCAGCCTCACAGGGTTATTTGTAAGAACTGCATCACTTTCCATTATGATCATCCTCATTTTAGCAGCACTTGTGCATTCAACACATGGTTTCTGATTATGATGTTATGAGGGTAGAATGATTGCATCTATTCACCTTTCATTTGTGTGTTGATGTGGCATTTATATTAAGTAGGAGTAATTTTTTTTTCTGATTTTTTTTTCTTGTGTCACCAGTGCACCTATTCCATTCTTCCATCGCTGTGCTCCTGTGAACATTTCCTGCTATGCCAAGTTTGCAGAGGCCCTGATCACCTTTGTCAGTGACAGTAGTGTCTTACACAGGCTGATTAGTGGAGTTATGACCAGCAAAGAGATTATAATGGGACTTTGCTTGTTATCACTAGGTAATTGTTTTTCTCATTACTAGCTATTTCTTAGTGTACTGCATTAGGAGATTGTTAACACACTCTGACCACAATATGAGCAAAAAACACATATAATAGCAACAATCCCTTAGAAAATTGTTCAGAATGCTTTTTTTAAAATTTTATTTCAGAGCTGGGTAACTTATTCAGAAGTAATATACATACGCATTCGTGGTTTTATTTCTTTTCCACTGATTACGAGATAGTGGATGTGTGGCTGTTAATTAGCCACATTAGTTTTGACATAGTTAAAAGAGCATCCCCTTTTCCCCAATTTTTATTATAGTATTCCCTTTTCCCATTTGTAGTAGTCATCTTCTACCAACTCAAGTCCAAATAAACCCTTTCCAAATAAAAAGGACAGGGTGAGAATTGCACAATGTTGGATGTAGGGGATTTCATTTGTTTCATTTAACGTACTTGCGCAAAGATATGAGAACTTTCAGAGTGAAAACGAGAAAATTAGGTGACCATTTGTTGCATTGTATGTTTCCTCCTTCTTTCCCTTCCTCCAAAATTAAAAACTTCAGGTCTTTGAAAATCTCAGCCTTGTCTAAAGAGCTGGAAATTCCCAATAGTACAGAGGTGCTGAATTGCTTCTATAGCTGCGAGATGCCTCTAGCCTATAGAGTGACACCTTGCGCTAGACTGGAGAGCTGTCTTAACAAAGTCATCTTGTGTAGGGTGGAATGTTGCCCACCCACATAAATAGCTTTCCTAGTGAGTCTGTTTTACTTACACAAAGCATAAAATCTGAAATCCTAAAATGGGAGGATCAAGATATTAGCAATGCATATGAGCAGTGTATCATTTAGAAAGAAACACTGCAAAGCTCTGTCAGATATAGGGATCCTTTGTTTTCAGTTTTCTTTTGTGGTTAAAAAAAGGCAGGGGAAGGAAGGGAAAAAGAAAGGAAAAAGAAGAGGATGCTAGATACCGTTAACCGCCCCCTACACACACACAAAAGACCACTGTGTATGTTTTCAGCTGTAATTGGAAAGCTGTTTATTTTTACATCTTGACAGCTTCGGTATTTGGTAATAATGGTAGAAAACCGTTTGGAATCTGAAAGCTAGTGGCTGATTTGCAGTGCTACTGTTCAGTTAGAGTCAGAAGTTAGTGCAGAATTTCATACTGTTAATTTAAAAAATAGTTTTCATAATTTCATAGTTAAACAGAAATTATTTACTTTAAAATAGTGGGTTAGACTGTGATTCAAAAAGCCAGGTTCCAGTGGCTTGCATGTAACTGCTGAACACAAACATGTATGTGTTAAACTATGCACTTGTACACACCACTCACTTAGCCTTAGCTGGCTGTATAGTTTTTTCACTTAGGACTGGCATGACATTTTGGAATAAACATTGGAATATTTTTTGGAATATTAACTGCACTTGTTTGAAATGTGTATTTGAGTGCAGACTCTGCTCTGGTCCTCAGGAGGTGTGCTCATGTTACCAGACTCAAAGTGCTTGTCATGTCTTCCTGTTTGTTTGGTCATTGTCTAAGTACATCTCTGTCTGTATGCACGCATTATGTCTTGTATTTAATGTATAGTGTAAACGTATTTATGCTCTCTTTGTTTTAATCAACATTATCAAAGCAGAAGTTGTAGAGGTGCCTAATTTTCTTAACTATCTACTCAATGAGTTTTTAAGCCTCAAAGAAGAAATCTGTCTGTAAAAATTCTGTTGGCAGGCAGTTATCTTAGTGCAGTGGGAAAATTAGGAAGGCTATTTCTACTTGAAGTAATTAGTCTGCTTATTTTATTTGTCTTCTTTTGCAGTGTTGTCCATGATTCTGATGGTTATAATCAGGTACATTTCAAGAGTACTTGTCTGGATTGTAACAATTCTTGTCGTTCTGGGATCACTTGGTAAGTCTAGTTTGTCTCCCAGTTTGAGCGCCCAGTTCTAATCCTTGTGCACCATGTCCTCAGCTCAGCTACATCCCACACAGATCTTGGATCATGCATTTCCCTTCAGCCTTTTTTTTGAGTCCCTTTCAAGATGCACATCAGAAATGCCACCTTAGTAATTGCAGACTTCTCACACAGTACATTGCTGCTTGGATATTTGCACACCGTGCTTGGGAGGCAGTCTTCATGTGAGCTTAGCTCACAAGAGCCCACAGGTGTCAGTGCAGGAGATTCCTCACAGCACTTGTAGCACAACCCGAAATGTTGCTTACTTTTTACCCTGCCTTCCAAATAGGTCAGCAAGGCATCTAAGCCTGGGTGTGTCTGATGGTTGGTGCATGAAGAAATCAAAGGGCAGCTATTGCTTATGCAGCTGAATATATTTACAACCATGACATGTTCATCAGCTCCTTCAGTTCTTTGAGCAGCACTTTAAGACCTCTTATTGAAGAGAGGAAGTAAAGGTGCTTGTCTAGAAATTCTAATAAAATCCTTATATTTCCATATGACTCAGGAAGACCTGCATGACCTAGATCATGTGTGAAATGCAACCAGCCATGCTATCTTGGAAATGACCAAAGGTTGTCTCTTCCAAAATGATGTAGCTTGTGTGAAAATAGCCTTATTTCATCACATTAGCTTTTAAAATTGTAAAACTAAAGTTTTCTACACTTCTTACTGAGTAGCTAAGCCAAAATGCCTGGGCAGATGACTGTAGGTAAGGAAAAAAAATAGAATAATCATATTAGGAAGCACTGGTGATTTAATTCTTGCAATTCGTGACTGCAATGGATGGAAAAAAATCAGCAGACCATTTATATTTTTTCAGCATCACTTTGGTTTTCTGCTTAATGTCCTCACAATCTGTGACCAGGGAGAAGGAAAAACAGACTTTTTTTTCATTTGTAGTCTCTTTAGAAGCTGAGCAACCATGTTGAGTGAAAGAGTTGAATTACTTATCTTATTGGCATCTGTTACTATGTTCTAAAAAGTTTCATCCATTACACAGCTTGAATAAAAACCTGCCTTTTATGACACATACTGCTTATTCTGTCTTGGCTGTTTGTTTAGGAGATGTCGAAAGAGCATTCTTCATTTTAGACTTGAACAGGGTACCTTCAGCAAAAACATGTGATCACAGAATCATGGAATGGGTAACGTTGGAAGGGACCACAGAGGCTCGTCTGGTCCAACCTCCCTACTAAGCTTATGCATTTGATTCAGAAATACCACCAGAACAGAGAAGGACATGCAAAAGAGAAAAGAAATGTATCAGAGAGGAGAGGTTATCTCCCCGAGAGGCTGGAGACCTGTGTTTAAGAAAAGTTCTACCTTGGAAAGGCAGCTAGAATAAGAGAATGTTATTCTGGCCATAAGGCTGGGATTTCATAACAGGGGTGAGAAGGTAATACCTCACATTGTATTTGCCTCCTGTGCCTCTCACTAATGATTTTTCCAGTGTTCAAGACGTTGTCTGAAGCAAATTAAGCCGCATATCATTAAGGTGCTGTTTCCAGCATCAGGCTGATCCTTGTTGTTTCGATTATCCAGGATTGGTAGACTCCTTGTTTTGTTGTTGTTATTTCACATCCTAGTCCCAAGGTCTGTCTCTGTTGCCCCTCCTAAATTCTTACTCCCTGTATTGTTATACATGCATTTACATCCATACATACAGCCTACCACAGAACTATTTATTCTTCCTTTTGTTCCTCTATTACCTGTCTAGTGGGAGCTGTCCTATTCATTGTTAGGGCTCCTCATGAAGTAGTCCTTCCATGCAGTTAACCCTAAAACACAGAATCAAGGTTCTGCAAATCTCTTAAGTGGTCATAGTGTGGTGAGACTGTGAAAAGAGTATATTCACTTGAGAAGAGGGCAACAGAGAAGAACTAAGTACTTCTCCCTCCTCTCAAGTTCCTGTTGGGTTGAGCATCAGTGCTCTTGAGTATTCAATACCAGACTAGACTTAAAGAACTGTTTCTTTTTTCTGGGACTAGGTAGTGTGACTGTGTCACACAGAAGATGTATCATTCGTTTATCCTTTTTGTTGTCTCACTAAAACACAGGTGGTACAGGAGTCCTGTGGTGGCTTTATGTGAAACAACGACTATCTGCCAGTGGTCTTGAGACTCAAATAGCCAAAGACAATCTTCAGGCTCTCTTGATCTATGCCATTGCAGCTACAGTCTTCACGGTATGATTTGCTAATGACTGTATTATTTTCTTGTTCTTGTCTTCCTGTTGGTCTCTAATTTTTTATTCAGGTGAAAGCATTGTATTGCACACATTTTTAAACAGTTTATTTCTGCCACAATTTCTGTTAAAGTGATTTTCTTTCATTATGATATTTTTTTAACTTTCAGGAACTGTTCTCTAATACCTCATTATGAGTCAGGGGAGACTTTCTAGGAACTGTTGTCTAATATCTGATTTTGAGTCAGGAGAGACTTTCTAACCCTGCAGCTACATTCCTTTACTGTAAAATGTCCACAGGGACTTCCAAGAATAAGTGTGATATGGGACTGCCAATCCAAAGAGATTTTTCTTAGATTCTCAGTTCTTAGTCATTAGGTGCTTAGTCATTTCAGTGTATTTAAAAGTCCTTCACCTAATTCTGAAATAAGTTGTTCTCAATTTGTTGTGAACTGAAATACTAACACTGATTATTGAACCAATTTATCTTTTTTGGGCTTTGCTGTTCATTTCGGAATCACCAAATTTACTACCAAAACCTGTCAATGTTTGACCAACTTCACAGGAATTGTAGGCTCCCTGTTTTGTTCTTCTTGTTTCAGATCCTAATCCAAAAGTTCCTCTCCATTCCCACTCCTAGATTTTTAGTCCCTATGTTATTATACACATACATATATACATCCTGTAAGACCACCACACCATGGTCAGATATAAATTTTAAATTACCTTTCTGTTAAAACTTGCCACTGTTTTGTAAAACATAATGGAGGATAGAACCTGGTCTTACCTAATCAACTTGAGGCTGATGATGATTCCAAATACATATTATGAGAATGGAATTCCCCAAAAGTATAATTTGGAAAATAATTTATCACCAGAGGAAGCTGACAGAGGTTTTACATTTTGATCTTGTGGTCTTCTAGATAGAGTATATGTTAATTTAGTGTGTTTGAATATCCTAGCTATGCAAAAGAATAGCTTGATTCTGTTTCAGTACTCTAAAATGTGATTTGGAAACTTCCCCCTCTAGGTTATCTTGCTCTTAATCATGTTAATTATGCGCAAAAGAGTAGCTCTCACCATTGCCTTGTTCCACGTGGCCGGCAAGGTCTTCATTCACCTGCCGCTGTTAGTCTTCCAGCCATTTTGGACATTCTTTGTGCTTATCCTCTTCTGGACTTACTGGATTGCAGTCCTGCTTTTTCTTGGTACTACAGGTAAGCAGTTGTCACTTATTTTAAATACATTTCACTTTATTTTTGTATGATTTCAAGCAGAGTTGGCTAAAAAGCATGTGGGAATCCCAAGGAAAAAAGCCCACTTGTTGTGCTTCTATTCCTGTCTGCTTCACTGACTTCAGAACACTTGTTTCAAGAAAGTTATTGTACATTTGAGTGTGCATTCCCAACATGGTACTTCGTGTGTGAGGCTGGCTTTTTGATTTGATGCAAGTTGGCTTGCTGCAAACCATGACACTCTATGAATAAAACTGCTGTAGCAATTTTTCAAATACTTCTCTCTAATTTTACGCACACAAATTAAAGACAGCATAATCTTGGAGCTAATATCACCAAGTATTGTATTGTAGACAGTACTCACACAGATGAGTACACAGTAATGGAAGGGCCATTGCACACAATTACTGTCTCCCACAATGTAAATATTGTGGAATTAGTTTTCTGTTGTTTGTAACTTAGGTGTCAGTATTATTCCAGAATCATTAGGGAGATTTTTCTGCTGTTTGTACACTGTAGTCTTTTTTCTGATGTTTGTACACTGTAATCTGAGAGCAGCCAATGTGCTCTTAATTCCTGCCTACTCTTCAGTACATAGAAAAAGAAAGCTTTGTTTGTATTCAGGGTCTGACAAGAGCTTATAGAATTAATCAGTCCTATAGGTCCAAATAGTAATTGTTTCAGCAGAGAAACATAGCAGATGCTTTTTAAAAAGTGTGTTATTTTGCAGTACATTGTAGACAACAGAGACTGTCATTCACAACAGAGACTGTCATTCGTTATTAAATATCTTAAAATTTTGAAATGTGTTGTTTTCTACTGATCCAAAAGTAGCAGTGTTTCAAGTCACAAAGCTATTTCACAGTAATACAAGATAAGTATTTTTCGTATCCTGAGTTCTTAGCAAGGGTTGGAGGCAATAGAATTCATGTGTTCTTGTTCTCATTACTGTTGAAATTTTTAGTTTTCATTGCACGCTGTGCTATGTGCAGAAAATGGTTGCCACTGAAAGTCTCAGCCCTGTGCTTCACTTTCTGAGTCAGACCACTGCACAGGCACTAAATTTGTAGCAGAATGTAGTCTGATTTTATAGGTAACTGACAGAACCCTTCAACTGGCCTTGATTCTGCAAAAACTAATTTATCTTTTTAGCTTCTATGCACTCAAAATATTTGGGCAAACAAGGCCAAATCCTTGTTCACTGAAACCAGATTTCAATAATTTACTTATTCACAAGAAAACATTAGTTTTATATGTAAGTATAAAAGCATGACTAAGAATGCGGATAATGTGCTATCAGTGCTAAGTTAAAACAATTGTTTTCAAGGTAAGCACTTCATACACACGAAGTTACTTGCAGTGTTTTTCTGAATCGCGTCAGCTGTTCATGTAACTGTTGTATAAGATGAAATATCTCACTGTGTGTCAACACATTGAAATAGACCTTATCCTAGGAGTGTTCTGACATTCTGTCAGTCTCTGTACATGATATTGCTATTCATATTAGAGAAAGAGCCAATGAATTTTTGAACGTATGAAATAATATATTTAGAATTCTAAGGCTGTTCCGTATGTCTATTAATAGCTTTAAAGCTACAAAAACTTACCATAAGGAAAACAACACTGATTGTTAATGTTGACATCTAGATGTAAGGAGCTGATATTGATTCCTGCTGAATGAATAATACTGATAAAGCAGCAAACTCAAATTAAAAATGACTGAAGTAGACTTCCTGTATGTTTAACTATATGAACTTTTGCTATGAGGTAACGGTTAGTTGTGTAAATTTTTTTAGTGGTTTTTTTTTTCAAATACCATTATGCTTATTGTCTCAAAAGCTCTGTCTTTCTTAAGAACAATTTTCCTAAACATGACATTTAAAACTATGAGTAGAAACCAGAGGGCTTCTGCTGTAACTGGTTATGAACCATACACTTCCTTCTTTATCAGTTGAGGTAAGCATAATTTTCTTTTTTACCCTCATTTATTTCTAGGTAGTCCTGTCCCAAATGAAGAAGGATTTGTTGAATTTCAGATGGCAGGTCCTTTAAAATACATGTGGTGGTACCACGTAGTGGGACTCATCTGGATCAGTGAGTTTATCCTAGCCTGTCAGCAGATGACAGTAGCAGGAGCTGTTGTGACATACTATTTTACAAGGTAAGGATACCTTAGATAGCTCTATCACGCGTAGCCTACACATTGACTTAGCAGAAATAATAAGGGGCAGGGGTTTTGGGGAGAATACTTGTGTCCATTGTGAAAGCTGGGGAAGAGTTAAATTGCCTTGACTCTTCTTAAATCATGTGAAGTCCTGAAGTATCTGTTTTGCCAGTTATAGATGGTGTTCTTGACATGTAAGACTTGAAGTCTTTTTTGCCTTGTAACCTGTGCACGTTCTACAGAGATGAGTGGTTGTTTACAAAGTAGGATGTGCCTGGAAGGTCATGTATTTTGCTAATAATTAATGCTAGTAAGATCTGTAGAGGTTAAAAAAACAATGTAAGCAATTGATTATTATTTTAATTGCAAAACAGTGCCCTTTAAATTATTTACAGCGCTTCACTAATCTTTTTTATTCATTCTTTCATGAGATTACTTAAGATCTTATTAGATTCATTGTTTACATATAGATTCTGACAACATCATATACAAATAAAAATTCTTGTAAAATTTTAAAACTCCGTATTTCATTGCTATATTTGTGAACTAAATTGTGTATCAGGTTTTTGAATAATGTATGCAGATATTTTTCAAATGCATGATTCAGATCACAAATGTTTAATTGGTTTGTCTTTTTAATTGAGGCTGTTACCTGAACTACATTTGACTCCTTTTCTGTCCTACTCTTTAAAATAATATCAAAAGCAAGGAATCAATTAACTGTGCTGTCAGAAATTTTGTTATTTTCTTAATGATGAAGTTCTCCAGTATACCGATGAAATACATCTATGAAGTTATTACAAGATGTTACAGGGATGTAATCTTGTGAATAATTAAACTAGATTGAGTACAGAATGAGGAAAATACAGAGGGAAGAGAATAACTCTGCATTGAAATAGATTGCTTAGCAACATGTATGCTTCATCTGTAAGTTTATGTATTTCCTATCACCTGAGGGTGAATGATTTTTATTTTATCCATACCCTATAATTCCATAACAGCAATTTTATTTTAAGTTAGTAAATACTTATTTCTCTCTACTGTTATCTTCTTTTTGCATTTTAAGGTACAATCATAATTTGAAAAGTAACTTTTAAAAATGGAAAAGGCATTAATTTGCACTTATCCATTATTTTGCGTATGAGCAGTTTCCCAAATCAAATGAGATGAGGTTATCCATGGAGAAATGTTTTATTTGTGTTCACTGCTTATTCACCTTAGCCAGATGGATTCCTTTCAACTCAGGCAATAAAAGGCCTCAAAATGTTTTGCATGACAGACTTTGCCCTGAAAATGAGGAAGTGTTTGGGTTGCCTGGGCATAAAACTCAAGCCATTTATGTGATTGTGCCCAACAGGGAGTAAAATTTGTCTTCCCCTAAAAGTTAATTGAAAGAACATACAGGGTAAACCTATTTTAATCATTAACATCTCAGATTACATTATGCAGATACTAGTTTCATGGAATGAAGAACCTACTTTTATGATCTTTTCTGAATGAAATTTGCACCTCTCCCAAGCTGGGGAGATCCTTTATTTTTTGAATTTTAGCACGTGTTTCTTAATATGCTTATTATCATGCTCTTATTTCTAATGAAGAAGAAGAGCTATTCATTAAATGTTTAATAGTGCTATTCTTTGAGAGAGACATATAAGTGAGTTTCTTGGTAGAAAAGTGGCTTCAAACCATGAAAGTATTCATCTGATAAATTAAAACTACTATAGCTACATTGCATTAAATAACTTGTTTTAAGGCTCAGCACTTGGTACCTTGAGGACATAATAGCTAAATCAGAAATGCAAAAAATCTGAGAAAAGACTTTACCTGATTGGTTAGTAATATCCTCTCCAAAGTCCACACAAAGATCTCCAATGGAACAAGAGGGGAGAAGGCAAGTTTATCAGTAGTCTGACTAAAAAAGTATTAGCACAGTTTCTTACTGTTTTGGAAGGTTTTGAATTGCACATCATCCAATGTAACTTTATGAGAACTGCTAGTTGTTAACAGTGGTAATGAAACCAACTACTGGTAAGACTACCTGTAACCAATGAGTGTTTTCAGTTGCTCGGAGAATCAGTGGCAAGGGTATTAGCAAAAGCAGGTTAATATAAAAGTGAAAGTGTGACAGAGTTCATTGACAAGATTCACTCTACTACTTAGTAGATTAAAGCTCACAGAGGAAAAGTAGGACTAAAATCTAAAATCAGTTGATCTAAAACTAAACCTAAAATTATTTTTGTGGAAGCTGGGAATGGAAAAAGGCTAAGGATGGGAAAGGATAAGGATAAAAAGGAATGAGGGAGACCCTCCCACTGAGTCACAATGTTAAGAGTGGACCCTCTTGCCACTTTAGCCCCAGACTTGACCAACAGTTTAGGCCTAAAGATTTTAGCAGCATTTAAACTTAACGTCACTTAATCAATACCCTAATTTAACCAATTTAACAGAAGAGTCTATAGAATTTACTATGAGCACAACAGTAACTCAGTTATAGACCTGACTTACTTAGCAATCTAACAGTCATAGTACTTTTGCTGTAGTAAATTCACACTCACACGTGTATGTACAAGGTATAGATCAGTAAAAATTCCTTTCAAGTTCAGGGAAGTGCTCAGGTTGGATGCCTTTGCACCTTCTCAGCAGGCAAAGGGTTGAGGCTTGAGCAGTGGGGTGTCAGCTCAGGCTCTGTCAGCAGCATTTGACGTTGATCCTCTGAGTATCAAAAACTTGAGAGTTCATTGGCTCAGAGAGGCCCCACTCAGAGGAAGGTGCTGGTCACAGCCCACTGCAGTCTAGGAGTTTACAGGGTTGCAAG
>VWZT01008713.1:54781-66808 GCA_013397055.1 Pachycephala philippinensis
TGGATTAATATACATTTGGACCAGGTGGGAACGCCCAGGTGCCTCCCCTGGGGAGGGCGAGTTTGACACTGTCCCTTGCAACTGTGGATCTGTTGCATCATGTTGCAGTGCTCTGGTGCAGGGTCTGGGGACCCCTTGTGGGGAGAACCTTTGATGGGCCATGACACCCCCACTGCTGTGATTCACGTGGATGTCCTGAAGATGTGGTTTTCCCAGGGTGAAGGGGCCCCACAGCTGAGCTGGTCTGCCCAGCAGAGGATGGGCATTCACTGCCTCTGACCAGAGGCTTTTTCACCACACACCGAAGGTGTCTCTCCCAACAAAGGGTCTCTCCCCCAACCCTTTGCTGTGATGGTCTGTGGCAGCTGATAGTCCCGGGGCTGTGGTCTCCACCCCAAAGGTGTGAGGTTTAACCCTCCTGTGAATGTATTCTTTGCCCCCAGCCCAGACTTGAGTCACTTTATCTCCATCAACTTGAAGTCCAGGGCCTCAGTCAAGAGGCTCAGGCAGGGTTTGGTGGTCTTCCATGCAGCTTTTGTTATACAGTTTTGCTATAAGAGGCAAAAGTCCTTCATAAAAATGCTTAAGCCATAAACTATAACATTTCAGTCTCTGACAGTTTGACATACTGATTCCTTATCCTACTTCTGCATTAGAGACAAATCTGTGAGTTACACAGATTGTCAGGGTGGAGTGTGCAATATATCCTGAAAGCTAGTATGAGGATAATATATTCCTTTTGCACATTATTTTATTGAGAATTTGTAGTACTTGTAGATGATATCACATAAATACTGATCATTCTACTTCATTTTTTTTTCTCTTTTTAACAGGGAGAAAAGAAATCTGCCATTTACTCCTATTCTGGCATCTGTTAATCGCCTTGTTTGTTACCATCTAGGAACAGTAGCAAAGGGGTCTTTCATTATCACAATAGTGAAGATACCACGAATGATTCTTATGTATATTCACACACAACTCAAAGGAAAAGTAAGAGAAATGGATTCCATTTTCTTACCAAAACTCAAGGCCTGACGTGTTTACCTATTTATTTAGTCAATGTGGGAAGTTGGAAGTCTTGTTTTGGAATAGATCAGGGGTAAGAAGAAATTCTTCACTATGAGGGTGGTGAGGCACTAGAACAGGTTACCCAGAGAAGTTGTGGATACCTCACCCCTGGAAGTGTTCTGGGTCACGTTGGATGAGGCTTTGAGCAACCTGGTCTAGTCAAAAGTGTCCCTGCCTGTGTGTTGGGAGTTCCTTCCAACCCAAACCATCCTATGAATATGAATATTTAGACTTTACAGGACCATGGGACTGATACAGATTGCTTAAGTTAGCAGGTTGAATATCAGTTGCTGAAACACAAGGGAATATCGATTCCTTAAAAACTCTTTATCTATGTTTTCCCACATTCTGTGCTTTTCTAGGAAAATGCTTGTGCTCGCTGTATGCTTAAGGCCTGCATCTGCTGCCTTTGGTGTCTAGAAAAGTGCCTCACATACTTAAATCAGGTAAGATTTTCAATATTTAAGTTTTATGTAAGGGCTGGTATTAGTATATATGTTCTCAGAGTGCAGTCTAATGCCGACACATAATGTATTGTACTTTGGAACTGAATTTGAATGATGGTACTTCAGTCTTGTCTCCGTTACTGAAATAATACTGTAAAACCTGTAGAAATTCCATTGACCTTTGGAATGTAAAGAAAAACTAAAAATAGCCAATATTCATCTTTGTGATCATGGTATCTCAACTTCATATCAATGTGTTTATTGATAAACATTCCCTCTGATGTCTACTCAGTCAAACTACATCTGAGTTCCAAAATATTTTTGCTATGAAAAGAGAAATAAGCTTTTCTAGGTGTAATATTTAAGATTTCCACAGTGTAAAAACTATACAAAACATCAAATTGTCATCATTGTCTACAAACGGGAAAAAGAGTTGCAACACACTAGCTGGTCCTTGTAAAAGATCCCTTGTAAAAGTGGGTTTATGGGCCTGTAGTTCCACCTCTTATATATGTACAAAAATACCTTGGTAATATCTGTTTCACTGTTGTTAATTTTTTTTGCTTGTGGAAATGTAGAAAATAAAATCAGGAAGCATTTTAAACCCTCCAATGTAATCCTTGAAAATTGTCCTCACTAACCTTAAATGCAGTCTAGTTAAGTATCTAGAAATTATCTTGGTTGACTTGTATGACACTCAAATTCTTTTATATTTCCAGATTTTTTTTTGAACTATTTAATTTCTGTAGCTATGCTACCGTTCACCTCCTCCTGCAGAGAAATTGCAAATTCTGTTTAATGAGTTTTTTTGAACAAACTTGTTGATGCATAAATTACGAGCAAGGGAGGAGAAGAACAGTAATTCTTTACCTCACATAATCTTCTGTCAGCTGGTTCATATTGCTTGATTCAACAACTCTCAAGGGAATTTTTGTTCATTAAAATCATATGATGAATGTGACTTACTGAGAAGCTGTATCTTCCCCCTCACCTTCCCCACCCTCCATCTGAAATACCTGATCATTCACTGAATAAATCTTCAATCTCCTTTTCTCAGAATGCATATACAGCCACAGCTATCAACAGCACCAATTTCTGCACCTCAGCAAAGGATGCCTTTGTTATCCTAGTGGAAAATGCTTTGCGAGTGGCTGCCATAAACACAGTTGGGGATTTTATGCTGTTTCTAGGAAAGGTATGTCTGCTGCATACAGTTGTTACAGACCTATGTTGAAGCAATCTTTATTTAGCAATGGCTTGAACCCTAATACAAAATGCCTTAAAAATCCTGTTTCTTAGTGTGCACTTTATCACATCTAGCTGCATCCTATTAGGAAGGGGCTATCCAGGCTAGGGAGCATAAGCAGATGATCCACTTAAATTTAGTAAAAGTGACTAGAGAGGAATAGCTGAAGCTTATGACACCTTTTGCATGATTTTTAGGGAGTCAAGAGAAAAGTGATTAGAAGTCCTAAGGTTTTGATTTTGTGGTTAAGACAGAATTGTAAGGAAAGGAAGCTTTTCTTTTAAATTCTGTTTAGTAAGGATTCTTCAGGTTTATGTTGAAAATTTGACGCATTATTGATCACCCTTTATTGGGGTGACAAAATTGGACTGGAAGAGTACAGCAGGCTGCTATGAGGAACTGCCAGCTTAAGGAACTAAGTTAGTTCTACTCTGAGAATTAAAAGGAGACTAGAATAATTTCTGCAGTCAGTCAGCCTCTTGGGTCTCCAGCTGATGGAGATAGACTGTATGGAAACGTAATCCAGTGAATTATTTCTATCCTTTGAAGTGCCATAATTTACTGAAACAATACCAGTCTACTTAAATCACCTGTGCCTAAGTATTTGGACACTGGTTGGACTGATCTGTATTGCTTATTGCATTCCTCTACTTCTGTTAAATCAGAATACAGCAGGCTGAACTTTGAATCCAGTAATTGAGTAAGATGTGAGAAGGAATAAACACATAAGGAGATAAAGGTGCTTGAGAGAACCTGAAATTACATAACAAAGTTTTACTGAGGAATCTGAAAAATGTTAGGAAACACCTCCCTGAAAAGATGTCTCGGATTATTAGAAAAATGTGCAGGTGACAGAAATGTTCAAATGAACAGTGCATATAAAAATTAGTATCAGCTAAAACAATGCTACACTATCAGCACCTCCTCTACCAGTTCAGTGTGGTGTTTTCATAAAAGCTGACCTATGTAATAATTTTGTGTTTAGTTGCAGTTCATAATAATAAATTTAGAAATGTTCAAAAAGTTAAGTAGCCACACCAATTTAGTCCTTTCATTTTTGCCAAAACCAGAGTGGTACCCAGTGGAATTTTCTGTTAGGGCCTCACACATAGTGTAGTGCTGTGGAGCCTATTACATGAAGTGCCTCATGTGAATTCTGATCTATTTACTCCTGTATGGAGAGGAGATAGATATTAAACAAGCTTGTAAGTTGTTTCCACTAGCAAAATGAAAAACATACCATCCTCCTAATACCTAAGTTCTCCCTCCACCCCAAATAAAAAAACCCAACTGCATGTTAGTTGATGCATTGCATCAGGTTGTGGGGTTTATATAATTGACAGGATAAAGTTCTTTTTTACAGGAATGTGGTGTAACACTACAATGACAGCAGAATATAAAAGTAATTTGCTCTGAAAAATACTCTTTGTGCTGAAGGATGTGTAACAATTGACTTGAACTGGCTGAAAAATGAATTAAATGTCATTTACCCCTAGGGATGTGGGGAATCCAGGAGGTAAAGATCTTGTTACCTACCATCTGTAACCTCTAATTTTAATCCTGGCAGACCAAGAAGCATATTGCCCTAAAAAAAATAAACCAAATAAAAAGTATCAAAAGGCTTCTGCCATTAGAGTTGTCTACCATTTTCTTCTTCAGGTCCTGATTGTCTGCAGTACAGGTTTGGCCGGCGTTATGTTGCTGAATTACCAACGAGATTACACCATCTGGGTGCTGCCACTCATCATTGTCTGCCTCTTTGCATTCCTGGTTGCTCACTGCTTCCTTTCCATTTATGAAATGGTTGTTGATGTCCTTTTCTTATGTTTTGCCATCGATACAAAATACAATGATGGGAGTCCTGGCAGGGAATTCTACATGGATAAAGTTCTCATGGTAAGTTTCCCCTTACTCTCAAGGTCTAAGGATCTGGTTCCATAAAATAGGTATTTTGACAGTGGAATGAATGCACTAGCTGAGTTCAATATGGGGGTTTTTTGGTTGTTTGTTTTTTTACCTTGCCATCTTGTTCGTGGCTTGATCAGGAAACAGTGTCATCTGATAAGCATCAAATAAAGAATGATGCTTCCTTCCCATGGTATTGGCTTCTATTTGCGAGCTGTTAGATGAGCAGTCAGCTTGCAGAATCATGCTCTTGGGTATCATGTCTTGTAAATGAGACAGTACAGAATAGAAAGAAGCAAAACTAAGAGGAGAAAACTTTTCTACTTTCCCAAGAAGGACCTGTCTTTGGATATGTGAAAGAAAAAAATGGCAGAGTATTCTATCTCACACATAGATAGAGTGACCACAGTGGAGTTTTCATACAGACACCAACCAGAATTTGTGTGACTCTGTCACACATAGAAACACCAGGCTTTATGTTCTGTCCTGGAGCCTACAAGGCCGTTTGCAAGGCCAGTTTATTTTGTTCATTTTTATTCCACGTTGTTCTCTGTTCACTCTAACTAGAAACCAAGATGTAAAAATTCTGCTTCTCAAGCCCTTCACTTTGTTGTTGAGTAGGAAATTTCTTAACAGTGTTTTTAAGTGGCAGCTGTAGAATATGTCTCTGTAAAATGTACCCTCATGTGTAGCCTAGAGGAAGATTCTCCTGACTTCCTAGCATAATTTTTTCTTATTACTGTGGGAAAACCATGCCAAGAATTTAGTGCTAAATTTTTTGTAAACCCCTACAGAATCTAAAGTATATAATAAAAAAAGTGGTGGCTGATGAGTTGCTTTTTAACAGAGAGTAAGAATAAAATGAAGCATGTTCTCTCAGAAGAAAGCGCTGATAAGTTGTAAAAGCATTGTGGGTTTCTTTAGTCAGCAGTCAATATCACAAAACCCCACCAGCTAAAGTTTACTGACATCTACTGCAGAATTCTTGCCTTTAAGAGAAAAAAAATTGCTTAACATTGAATTAGCACCTTTTCCAATCTTCATGAAAAGGAGACTGTGATTTGGTGAAAAATGTAAGAGGTTGAATTGAGCAAAGTTAGGGAAATCAGCCAAACCTTGCAAGTAATTGTCTCCAAGTCCTTCTCTTTCATGGAGTTCTAATATTGTGTACAGGATACAAGGCAGTAAATGGGATTCTGGTTTGTCTGGGGTTTTTGTTGTTATGGTTTATTTTTTGTTTGGTTTTGGCTTCTTTTTGTTTTTCTGAAAACCAACCTTTTACCTTCTTTCCCTATAAAGGAGAGCATTGCATGGTAAATGTGCAAGTTGTAAGAGCACACAAGGCAAACATCACTCTGGCTTCCAGAATTAAGTGAGGGAGACCTTTGTGGCTATTTGGCAGGCTTTTTTGATACTTTGTGGTCAAATCTAAGCAAGAGAAGTGGGAGATGCAAACTGCCTGGATATTTTGAGTAGTTAACATCTTGAAGTTCTGTCTTGTGATTCGATGTTTGGAGTCTGCTCTATGAAAGCACTTGTCATTTCATTGCTGTTTTTCAGGAGTTTGTGGAGAATAGTAGGAAATCTATGAAAGAAGCTGGCCGGGGAGGTGGAGCTGAGGGCAGAGAGCTAAAACCAATGGTAGGTGCAGATGAGGAGGTGGCGATCCTCCAAGAGTTTCACTTTTACTTCTTCTCCCTCTTTGTCTTTACTGACTGCACTTCTTCAGGAGAAGTTTTTGTTCTCTGTATCACTCAAGATGTTCTGCTTTTTCTGTTTGTGAGCTTGCCTATCACCTGGATGGCAGAGTTTTTGTCACAGCTGAGACCATCTCCTGTAAAAGTAAGATGAAAGGAACTGTCTCATATGAAACAAATGCAGTATCATTTCATTAGGATTAGTGGTGCGTGCTATGTGGTATATGCAGACACCTCAATTGCTGAGTAGTCTAAAAATAAGATGACTCTGAGATTCATTGGGCTCTTCTCAGCCCTGAGATGAACAATTTTTGCTCATCTTACATTCACTACAAAAGCCTGAAATGAAGAACACTACTGAGTGCATCCGTTGTGGCAAAGTAAGACCAGGTATTTAAAGCCCTCACCAAATTATCTTACACAGTGCCAAGGAATTGGATACAGTGATTCCTTTCAACCTGCTCAAATGACATTTCTCCCAGTTGTTTGTTTTATTGCCAACTACTTATGTTGCTTGTCTCTTGTGTGCTCTTTCCATCTCACACTGTCAGACGCACAGACAGTGAACAATGCATCATTTATGCTTCTGCAGCCTGTTTTACTAATGGTGTGCCTGTTAGGAAGGCGTTGCATGTCTGAGTAGCCTGGAATAAGGAACACTTATACATGGTACAGATAACAGATAGGAGGATAAGTTTGGAAGGTGGAGAACAGAGGGCGTATAATGGAGAGCCAGGCTGGGGAAGGTATGACTTGTCATCGTACATTATGACTTTGTAAAATAGAATATTTTTCTATCCTCACTTTCTCAGAGTGTTTGGGGTCCTATTTCCATACCATGGGGACAATTTTTTAACCAAATGAAATCTAAATAAGTGTCTGCTAACAGAAGAATTTCTTTTTTCAACAATGTATGTGAAGCCATGTTGCATGAGCATTTTTTGACTAAGCTGGAATGGGTTCCTGCTATAGACTGGATAGATGTGTAGCTTTGCGTGTTTTGCTATTTCATTATGGCATACCAATTTCTAGATCTGCTTATGCCTAAATGCTGCTGTGTTTATACATATAAAAAACTAATTCTATGCTCATTTACTGTTTTCTTCTGGGAGTAGTTCTAGCAAGGTCTGGTCAAGCAAACACTGATGTTGGGATTTTCAGAGCGGCCTAAATGATATAGATGCAAATGTGCCATGAAAATGATTGAGAACTGGATATGCAAACTCTCTAGTCATATGCACAAAAAATTCAGTTCAAAATTTTATGTTAAACTCTTAATTCAAATAATTGGTTTACCTTAAGTGGTTTTCCACTTACGCTGTTGTCAGAGCTGGCACAGACTGCTACTTATACTTTTGTACTTGACTGCCTAAAGCTTGGATGTTAAAAAACTTTACTCACCCCCACCCTTTGTAAAAGCACAAACCAAGTACTTGCAGATCAAGGGTGGTCTTATTCTTAGACGAATTTTTTTCTAGGCTCTTGAGCCTGGTACTGGCTGAAAGTCCTCATAGGACTGCTGGGGAAGATGCTGAGCACTTGGGACTCAGCATGGGAGTCACCTGCTGAATTACTCCCAGTTCTGCTGCTCATGTGATTGTCTTGTTTGGAACTGTTTGGGCCTTGTGGTTTTCCATTTTTGGACGTTCAGCTCCAGTTGATTTGATGTTGAAATACTACGTTCTCACTTCCTGACAACGATGGGACACAGCAGTTAAATTTCTGATACCTTTCCCCAAAGTACTGATAAATGGCCTCAGTTAAATCTAGAATAGGATCATTCATATGTCTGTTATGTAACAGTAGTGCCCATAGTCCCAAAACTGCATGTCTGAAATTTAGATCAATATTACTTTTTTCTCTTCTTTTAAAAACAGAGTCTTTACTGTTTTGCTTCAGTTTTCTTGAAGTGCAGATATTTCTTAGCTATGACAATTATTTCTTAAAGTGAAATGCCCTAAGTGCAGTTGTATTTAAAGTAGATATTAGTAGCAGAGATGCGGAAACACTTAGGACATTCTGTTCTTGTATCAGGGCACAATAAAAACCCCACCTTTTCACGCTTCTTTCTTTATGGCTTCCAGTGACCCCTTTGACTCAGTTTCTCCTTGTCCTTTGGCATTTGTCTAAGACTGTACTGTATGACTTTGTTTTCTAGGCCTCTGGAGCAAGTTCATCTTGAAACTAGCCAGCCATATTGGAACCCATTGACATTCCAAAACAGTATATATATACATATATACATGCATACAAATATATATATATATATAAATATACAGCCAAAATCAGAGAAAAGGAACAGGGATTTAAAACTTTTTTTAACAATTATTTTTGTGAAACATGTACTCTTTTCATACGGGTGGCTTTTACAAGCAGCTTTATCATTGTTCCATTTCTTAAATTATTTGTTGTGGTCATGGAAATGTTGATTCTTATCTGCTTGATATTTTAAAATCTGGAGGAAGTATCATTGTAAAGATAATTTGAAATCATGACTGGGTTTAGAGACAGATTTCCCATGACACTGCTAATCTGCTGAGAGTTTTACTTGTTTGATTTCTTTTAAATTTGCATTAAATTGGGGACAGTGACGTACAGAAAACGTTAAAATCAAGAAAAGTCTCAAATTTAGTTTTTCAAGAGGTGGTTTCAGCAAGAATTCATTCAGTTCAAATGTGTTTGTAAGCAGTTATTTTACTTTACAGCCCTAGCAGGGCAGAGTTTTGTTTACCAGTATCAGATATCACAATAACCAACTCCTCAGGTATTTAGGTGTGTGGGAGCCCTTGCATCTCCTATTAAACAGAACCTACAAAATGGGGACAGATAATTTTTATATGCAATTAACTTCCTGCTTACCCTACTTACCCCTCATACCCATTGCCCTCTGTCCTCCCCTTGAGTTCAGTAGCCTCCTTCACACTTCAGCAGTGTTCCTTTGAAGGGTATGGATTCTCCATACGGGCAATTGAAATAACAGATTGTTAAAGCTCAGTCTTAGCCATACTCATGATTAATTCATGACTAGATACAAAGATGCTGAGGATGGGAAGAGAAATGAACTGTACTACTGTACATAAAAAAAGTACTGTATGCTTCATTTCATCTAATGAGAGAGCTCTGGGAGGTAGAAGGGATCATTCCTTGCCTGTTGTTTGATCCATATTTGTACATACTGTAAAGGGTGGCTAAAGCCAGAAAGGGCAGAGAAACATTCCTTTGGAAGTATAACTGCCAGGATAGTTATCTGAAGTTATTAAATAATGACAAGAAAACATGCTTTTTTATTATTATTAGATACATAAATTTCTTTTCAGTCTGGAAGCTCACCAGATATGAATGCTAATATTCAATTATTCAGCATAGTGAAATGGTAAATGCTTAAGTGTATTTGCTAAGAATTAATGATCTGTCTATGCTATATATTCCTTTTGTTACCATTTTTTAAGAAAACTATTTTTGTTATTGTAAAGTTAATATTTCAGAGCAGAATTTTTAAACTTATTGCACTAAATACAAGCTGTCTACAAATAATGCCTCAATGGTTCAATCACTCCATTCAAGAAAATCTTTTGAAAGAGTAAGAGCCTTTCTACAGAAGCTTTATGATGGAGTAGAGAGGTATGTCTAGGTAGAGACATGCACAACTCGTGTTACCAAGGTTTAGTAAGTAAGCAGTTATCTGTGCTTCCTTTCAGACTATCAGACTTTTAAATTGCTGCTGAAGGTTTAAAAAATTATGTAGTATCATGTAGCTAACTAGTGCTCTTATCTTTTGGCAATAGTAAAATGTTTCACTTTTGCTTCCAGAAGTCATTTGATAACTTAAATTTGTTACATTTTTTTTTCTGTAAGCCAATTAAAACAATTTACAGTTTTCATATCACAGATCCCAAACTATCTGAAAGGTATGAAAATAAAGATACATTTAGAAAGGATAGCTGCTGGGGAGGCAAAGAGAATTATCCAGTCCCGGAAGCACTTACACACTCATTTAAGTGAACTATATCTGTAACTCTTCTAGCATCAGGAGGGCTCTATAAGTATGGAAGTTGTAACTTACACATCTATGTAAATGCTGACTGGACTATAGCTTCAGCCTAGGGATTCAAACTGGAGCACTGGTGAGGCCTCTCAGTGCAAGTTAGAGGTTGGACTTGCCCAGAAGAAACACTGGAACAGCCTTACTTTTGTGGAGGGAAGACATTCTTGCAGTGTGTAAGACAGCAGCGGCAGTCAGCACCGGTATTTGTGTAGATCAGAGGGGTTTAGCAACACAAGTTTAAAAACTGGCTTAGATGAATCCTAGAAACTGGTTTTCAAGGCTAAAAGACTTATCAAGTACCCAGTTGCTTCCAGTGAAACTAGTTTTCATCGTGTTTGGAGGTTATTGTAGGTGCTTAATCAAAGAAGCCTTGTATTCTGCTCATTTTGATAAAAATTTCTGCCATGACTGATTCCACAAGTTTGTGTTCTCCACTCACTGGAAGTCCTGAGTGGGGACTTTTCTCTGTAATTGCAACTAGGACTGCAGTTGGTAACAAATTTTGTATTTTTGTATGACTTGACTGTGCACCATTTTTATAGCAGTTTATCCTGTCTTAAAAATAAATTTTATTTACATGGTGTTTAAAAGATACAGGCAACATTTTTCTATGGGTAGTTGTAATGTTTAAGTGAGAAATCTATAACATTAGAAAGTTCTTAATAAAAATGTGTGCACCATTCCTGAGTGTATAGCCAGCATGCAGAGCTTTTCAGTCCTGCCAAAAAGGCATTTCATCCACACATAGGCTTTCCAGTGGCCCTTTAAAGTTTTTGAATGTCCTTTGAAGTTCATTTGCAACCAAACTACAAGCTGCCCTCTTCCAGTTCTGTCTTGTGCACAGAGATAAGTAGAAGAGAGAATTCTGAAAAAACAGCTTTTCAGGACAAATTTAGACTCTGCTTTCCTTTCCTAGTGGGGATAGTGGAGTGGGAGGGCATTTTGGCATGTAAATCCCATATATAAATTTTGGCAGTAGGGATGCTGGGGTCTGCCAGCTGTGATGGATTAAATACTTTTTCTGACTGTTGGTTATTAAAGCCAGTGTATGGTCTGCTTTGTGGGAAGCAGTCTAGACTAAGTAGAGAGTGATGCTGCACTGAGAATAACAATGCAGGAGGAGCAGACGAGACAGCTGAAACAGAGAAATCATCTCAGAAAGTCCATTGAATCGAGTAGTGCTCAAAGACTGGAGATTTAGGCTGGACAATTTGGATTTAGAAACAATCATCGAGATTCCTGCTTCCCAGCATTTGTTTTCTGCATCATAGCCTCTGACCAGCTAGGTTTCTAAGGAAAAAAAGCATATCATTCCTCAAATTGTTAATTTTTTTCCCACATTATTTTTTCTGTTTGGAAGTTGAACAGCACCGTGTCATCTTTTTTTGCATCTTCCAGTCCTGGAGAATTTTTTTTATTGTTGTTCTTTTGGGTCTCATTTCTATATTGCTCTCTGAGTAACAGAGTGGCAAGTGGCAGTGTGTCAGCTCCCCTTTGTCCCTTGATCTTACCACACTCCCTTTCACCTTCCTGAGGCAATGATTCAGGGTATCACCTGGACTGAATGGGAGGGGGTGTAGGTGCTGAGTTAAAGTCCTGAGGTAGGAAATTTTTTTTTTT
>VWZT01008713.1:66833-81752 GCA_013397055.1 Pachycephala philippinensis
TGTGGTATTACTCCATCACTGCGGTTAGAAGTGCAACCAATTACTTGTAGAGTTTCACTGCTACTCCACACCTAGACTTAACACATCAGATGGCCAGCTTAGAAGTGCATCTTCAGCTTTCCAGTAGCTCCCAGCTTCCAGAACCAGGATGGGCTTCTAAATGAGGCCTTAGCTTGGTGTAGTA
The DNA here is from genome assembly GCA_013397055.1 of Pachycephala philippinensis. NCBI lineage: Eukaryota > Metazoa > Chordata > Aves > Passeriformes > Pachycephala > Pachycephala philippinensis. The sequence goes on from VWZT01008713.1 coordinate 67,018, forward strand.
ACTAAAGGACTTTCTGCCCTGGGAAAGTGTGTCTTGGAAGGGAGAACTAGGAGAACTAACAGTGGAAAATGCAGTTAAATGTTGGGGTGGGTTGACCATGGCTGTCACATACACTGCTACTCTGTTGCTTGCTCAGTCCCTGCAGCAGGATGGGAGAAAGCAGTGAAAGGACAGAAGCATTGATATAAATGTAGTTCTTCAAGCAAAGAAGGGGAAAGAAAAAAGCAAAGGCAATCACCTACCAGCAGACCAATGCCCAGCCAATCTCCAAGCAGCAGCTGCTTGGGAACCACACCCATCCCAGTTTTATTGCTCAGTGTTACATTATATGGTGTGGAATATTTCTTCAGTCTGTTCAGGTCAGCTGTCCTGGCTGTGTGCCCTCTCATCCTTTTGCCCAACCCCAAATGACTGCTGGGGTGGTAGAGTGGGAAACAGAGAAGGCCTTGACCCTGTGCAAGCACTGCTCGGCAACAGGTAAAGCTTTGTGCTGTCAAAACTGTTTTGGTTGCAGATCTAAAACACAATACCTTGCAGGTTGCTGAAAAGAAAATCAGCTTCATCCAGCCTAACCCAGTATACAGGTCCACTTACCCAATAGTTAATCCAAGACTTGCTCCCTGCATTTCTGTACAGCATCTTCTCAGGGTGGTTACTTCTTTCTGAAAGGGCTTTTTTTGCAGCAGGCAATTAGCCTGCTCCACAGTGCTCCCTTTCATGGAGGGAGCAGGGGATGTTAGCTCTTACTCTTTCAGCACATAATGGGGATATAAAGCAAAAATGAGCCCTTTCTGTATCAGTGTTCTGGCAATTGAGCAGCCAGTGTTGGAGACAACATACTTAATGTGCCCTCAGGGCATGCACTTTAGTGGTTTGCTCTGAGTGGTTATGATGTATTCTATGAATGTATGTTATAGAGTCAGAATAAAATGCATGTAGCAGACATATACTCATCACCAGTGAGCATTTAGTTCAGAGTGCATATTACATGCTGTATTGAATATGGCACAGTCATTTTAAGAAACAGATTTAAGATTTATAAGTAGATACTGAATAGCATTCCTGTTTTTAAAATCATGGCTTGGCCTGTGCAGATACTGTTTACTAAATCTAAATATCACTAGCCCATTGTTTCTTGAACAGCTTGTGTCACATTATCAACACAGAAATCCTATTTCATCTTTGTGAAAAAAAACAACAAAACGACCCTCGTGTTTCCCAACACAAAACCCAAGAGGCTTATTTGAAGCATTTCTTGCACTCAGCTTCTTTGTTGGGATGATGAAAGTTTACTCTAAATATTTCATTTTCAAATGCTCTTCCAACTATTTCATCTCTGCTGTTATTTCCATCACATAACAAGATTATGGAGACTAGTAAATCTAAATTTCTTGTGTTCCATAGCAAATACTGTTCTCAAGGTACTTTTTTCTTTTATATTTAAAGAGATGAAAGAAGAGATGAAACTTGTCTCTTGTGGTGTGGGTCATGTATAAAAGGCAAAATTTCTGGTCCGGGATGGAGCTGTGATGAGTCTTTCAATCTGATACAATCAAGCCAAAGCTTTTCAGAGACTAGGATTATAAAGATATTTCTAGGGAAAATTGGTAGCATGAATTGGTCTGAAAATACCTTTTTGGAGGCTAAACTATCTGGCATTCATTTGACAGACATCTGTTAAAATGAAACTAGCAGAAAACCAGCAAACACCCATCAGACTCTACTCCCCTGTCTCATTGAGGTCAAGTCATCATATTTGAGTGTGATGAGCAGAATTTGGTGTTAGAAGTGTTTGGTACTTTTCTACAGAAACATGGGACTCACCTTAGAACCAAAGTTGCAAGAATTCAGAGTAAAAGTACCAGCTGGCTTTAACAGAACTAGCCTAATTTTGGTAATGGCCTCTCTAAGTATGTGATTTATAAGTAGATACCTAACAGCATTCCTGTTTCATGCTGGCAGCATAGGTGGCTACCATTCCTCAAGTGTACCACCTCTCCTCTCTGGCTTGAGTGGGAATAGGGACAGCTTATTTCAGAAAGGTTTGGTGAAATTAGGAAGCTGACTACTTATGAAACCCAGCAGAAGTAGTGCACTGACTGTAGTTCCCACTATAATCATGTTTTTTAACTCAAATACCACGTGTGCTCCATGTTAGTATTTGTTGGGTCCCTCCCTGCTGCTCAGACTGAAACAGGAGAATATCTCATTTGAAAAACAGCACCACAGACAATTTCATAGTGTCTCCTAGGGGAGTGAGGGACAAGAAAACAGAAAGGTGGTTTTGTTTCTAATGTAGGCCAGAAAGCAGCTGCCAGAAGTTAGGTGGAGCCATGGAGAGCAGGTAGAAAATATTCCACAGGATCTTCGCAGTAGTTAAGAAAAGTCACATTCCAATTCAGATATCTCACAGCAACATCTCCTGTGTCGCACTTTTATTTTACTCTGGAGCTCTTCAGAGCAAAATGAAGGTGGAATCCTATACCTACAGGAAAGAATTATTTCTATATAATGGATTGTGTTGCTGATTGCAGAAACTACCCTAAGGAAAAAGGAAAATCTTCTCAACAGATTTTAAAGGCTTGACAGTACTTGCATTGTCATAGTCCATCAAAGCTTCATCTGGAAACAAATTTTTCATCCTCCTTCACTCATACTTCTAACAGGGCAATCAAACCCCTGGACTGGCTTAGTGATTTACATTGAATCAAGATCAACTAACAAGTGCTCCTTTTTCCAGTGGAATGCCACCTCCTTTTAGAATGGGAAAAGTAAATGTGACACTGTTTATTGTTGTCTTGAGAACTTAAAATATTTTACACTGCAAGCTGTGAATGCAGGAAGATAAAAGAAATTAACAGTGCTGATCTAATCTTAGATTTTCTGTGTAAACTGACATTGTGCCAGGATACTGATGCAAAACTGTATTTTAGTCTAAGAAATGTATAGATTTTTTAATGTATCAAAATAAAGTTTTCCTTTTAAGTAAGAAAGAAATTTCTGTGTCTTTCATGTGCTGTGCGTAAGCCCTACTCTTCTTAGCGATACAATCTCATGTTCCTGAGAAGTAAGCCAAATTTTTGCTAAAGTTTTTCGTTGCTCTGTGCCTGCCCTTTAGCTGAGTAGCTGCAGTAACACCGGACATACTGTCCTGGTGCCAAGAAAAGCATTCTGATGCTAATGGTTTCTGAGGTGAGCGTGTGAATGGGCTTTGGTAGACCAAAGGTGGGATATTTTTGCTGCCTTTCTTCTCACTGATCCTCAGTGATCCTCTCACACCTGCTCCTCAGCTTCTCTCCAGCATGTTGGAAACTGCCCCTTTAGGCCAACAGTGTCACCCATCACCATGTTCCTCAGCCTCTCTGATAGGCTACAGGGTGTGCTGAGGGTCACACACATACAGAAGCCGTTGGAAAGTTCTTCACTGTGGAAGGGGAGCTTGTGGTCACACATGCAGACAAGTCCTTGCTCATACCCAGGAAGCAGGACTCTCAGGGCTCATAAGGCTCTCTGGAGCATACTGGCTCATAACCTATGCTTTGCCTTACCAGCACAGCTGTGGGGCAATGCACAGTGGGGAGGCATGAAGGAAATCTTGTTATGCATTATCAGCCACACAAGCTGCATATCCCAGCACAGCACCTCTTGTGGCACCACTTCCTTCTTCTTCAAGGTCCTGTACACACTCCTCACCCTGCACAGCTGTTCTAATGAGCTTGGATGGCTAAAGATGGACGGTGAGTAGCAGCAGTAACAGAGGCACATGCAGTCACAAAGATTCCTTCCCCTTTCTATCCCATAGGCACAGCAAATTTCTGCTTTTTGCTGCCATTTTTTTTTTACATTAATACACTAATGCACTGGTAAGCCAAGCTGAACCATGTCTTCTGCTTCTATTACTCTTTACTGCAAACCATTTCAGCACTGCCTTTGCATAAGATGATCGACTTTATCTGGAAACTACTGCTACTTAGACTGATGCTGTTGTGGCCAACCAGTCAATACCATCAGGAGGAAAAGGACCGGACAGCCCGTCAGGCAGGACCTCTGCACACAGGCAGGGTCCTGTGCTGTGATCCCAGAGTGTTCTGCTGCATGTCAGTGTTCTGCAGTTCCTCTGAAGGTATGTCCACTTGGCTCGGAGTGTCTATTTCATGGTTTATTAACAGTGAAGCTGCTTGGCTAGATGGGTTTAGTTGCCTGGAGCAAAAGAGACTTCAGAGATATCCTTCATCAGCAGAGGTGTTAGGGGCAGGAGGCATGAAACATAAAAGTTGTAAAAACCCTGTCTGGTTTCCACTGTATTTTGCCTGTTTGAGAACTGCAGAACAGGAGCTGTTTAGCTTTCTTCACGCTCTCTGGCAGTGAGGGACTGAAGCACTGTCTGCAGAGATCAATGCTCTGAAACCAGAGTTTCATGACTTCCAGGAGAAAAAAAAATCAAACAAGCACCTAAAGGTGGGCTGCAGAAGGCTAGTGAGAGAAGCATATGCAGAGAGAACAGAATGGGACATGGGACTTAGAAGGAAAACTTCAGGTTATTGTGGTGGAGTGTGGAAGAAAACCCTGCTCTCCTGCTGTGAGCAGGGACCTGGAGACAGAGGACTAGAGCTGCAGAAGCAGGATTTTTCCTTCAACCACACAGCAGTTCCCACTGCTGAGATATTCTGCATGCAGTGGGCATGTACCTCTGATCACTTAGCCTTGGGACTTGGTCTCTGGCATTGGCAATTGCAGAACAGCACAGGCAGATGCCTCCTCGGATCCCTGCTCCCTGAAGAGCCCTGCTGTCCCACTGGAGAGGAAGGACCAGTCTGCTTGCTAGCAACACAGCACAGGTCCTTGGCCACTGAAGGAGCTCTTCTGCCATGTGTAGAGGATGGGGCCCTCTATATCCAGCGTTTAGTGTGCAGCAAAGGGGATCCTTCTCCGACCCAGGGTGCCCAGATCCTGTGCTGCGGGAGTGTGGCATGGCTCCTTCCCTCCACCACAGGCCACTGAGGAGCTGACCCAGTTTTAGTCGCTGGTATTTAGATGTTTAATGAAGATTAGCTAGTGCCTAGGGAGAGATTATTTAGAATTTCTAATTACTGTTTAAATTATGAATGTGTGAAATGGATGGAGATTGCACTCCCGCACACAGAAAACCTAAAAAGGCTGTTTTTCTGACGCCTACTGCCATAATCTTCATCTAGTGCTTATTCTTGTTTACCTTAGATACACTAAAAATAAAGTGGAAGAAAATCCAGCATCAGAGCCTATTTTCTGAGACCCTTGCCAAAGCAGTCAAAGCTAGAAATAAAGCCTGTGACAGAAGCTACTGAATTGTTGTATTTCACTACCTCAGCTGACAGTAGTCAAGTGGGAGACAAATAAATGGGTGAGCAGGTATTTCACACTACAGTCCTCTGAAGAAGAAATCACAGACCTGAACCCTGTGCCCTAGGAAAAAAAAAAATCTGCCACAGTCCCAGAAATAGTGATAACATGTCCCCTGTTTTTAATTTTTTTTCTGATAGCTCTTACTTGTATTCTAGTTTTAAATACTAAGTCCTGAATACAAACCTTAGACAAAAAACATCTGCTAGGCATTGGCAATGCCAGATGGAGCAGGGTGGTCTGGCCACTTCTCTTGATTGCAAGGGCCTGCCATGTCCCCCCATCTTTGCTTCCAGGTAGATCAAGAGAGGGATGGCTCAAAGATCTGGACACCTGCCTGGAGCCAATACACTGCTGCTCCACCAGAGACCTCCTCTGTAGCCTGGGACTTACCACTTGCTGTCTCCGTGCCTCCCTTTCCTCAAGGATGGGGATGTCATGAAAACCAAGTACATTAAAGATCAGTTGGCACTCAGATACTGCAGGAGGATGGATGAATGAAATAGGGGCAGGTAAGGCTATGTGTGAAACTGGGATCTAAAAATGCCTCTCTGCAGCTGCAAGAGGCAAGGAATTGGGTGGGAGTTGCACCTTGCGTAAGGGAAATGATACAGACATGAACACCTCAGACTCATTCGTCTTCTGATAGTTAAAATATCTGAAAACTCAATCCTCCACTAGAAAATCGCCTCCAGTCCTGTAGTGGGTCTTGGTAGTTCACTGTGCCTACTTTCTGCAAGAAGAAAAATCCACTTGTTGTAAGGCATGCTGGGTCTCTTTCAGATCTCTCAAAATTATCCCTATTAGTTTGTTGGCACTATCCCTAGTGACAACAAACCTAACTTTAGTACCTAGCGTTGAACATTGCTGAATGAAGGAAAGGGATTTCAAAGCATGAGTTTGCTGCCTGTTCTGAAAGGTTGGGTAGGAGGACTGTGGAGGAGTTCTTCCTTCTTATGGGCACAGAAGCTCTGCTGCCTCCAGGCGAGGAGCGTCACAGCTTGCTTTTGAAAGCTGTGGTGTTGGATCTGTGCATTATGGGACAACACAAGGACAAGAAAACCTCAGAAGGGTCTGTATTGCATTGCAGCAGGAGATCAGCCTGCCAGAAAAGCATGTGAGGTTCATGCTGTTTATGACGAAGATGAAGCTTGACAGCTTTATAAAAATATAATTTGCTCCCCAAAAAAACCAGCATAAGCGCTTGCAGGTCTGAATTTCCCAGAAGATGAACAGCTTGAAAAGCTATTAAGCTTCTTAAAGAAATAATAAGGAATCAAAGCTTGAATGAAGAGTGTAGGAGAACTATACACAAGCGTGAATTTCTGCTCACTTCATTTTGTTCATGGGCCAGGGTCCCCCACCTTTCCATAATCACCATCTGAATTTACTTTAAGAATAGCATGTAACAAGGCAAGTAAAAAGCACATATTGAGGTTTTGAGCCACAGGGGCAAATGAGCTCTTGTTTGAAATAAGCTAAACATTTGATATGTGGCCACACACTGTGGTTGGGCTGCAGAAGGGCTCCAGCCATGACACGGTGAAGGAACTGGGGGGAAGGAGGGAATGGACTGATGACCTGCCAAGCCAGAGGCAGGACATTAGTTGGGGTAAGTCCCAGCAATGGCAAAACCTTGTTTGGTGTCCAGGCTGCTTGTGGAGTAGCCTTCTATTTGTATGTACCTTGTAGCTCTGCCACCCCCACTGAGGTCCTGCAGATGTTTTCCAGCTAACCTTTCTAGAGGGATCAGAGTGGAAAAGCAGTAAGTAGGGAAAAGGCAATGGAAAAGCTAGTCTGGAAAGGGCAGTAAGTAGTAAATGTGGTGCCAGAACTCAAGAGACCCTCCTCAGAAGTGGAAAGCTGGAAAGCTCAGAGGGGACCCAAGAGCATTATCTGTGCCATGCTTACTGGATGGCAGTGGAGTGTTTCTTTGCAGGGTGAGTATTTGTGCTTGCCTTTACCAATTACAACTGCTATAATGAACACAACTGTTGCTGGAAATAAAAAAAAAAAACAAACAAACAAAAAAAACCCCACCTAAGTTGCTGTGGCTAGAATTAAGCATTTGCATGGAAGCGCTTGGAAAAGTCATATGAAGACAAAGGAGCCCTTGCTGTCTGAGCATCGTTGGATTTGCAGCAGCAGGAGCTTTTGGAGAGACCCTCCCTTGAGTGTCTTGCTTTTACAAGAGGGAAGAGCGGTCCTTGCTGCCTGTTCTGATATTAAAAATGTTAAGAAGGTCTGGTAATAAATGATGCAGTGCTGCAGGCCAGGACACAGAGCACCTTGGTGTGATAGTAGTAACACATCAGGCACGGAGTACTGAGTATGTCACATATGTCCAGATATCCCTATGGTGTGCTTGTGCAGGTGGAAGCTATTAAAAATGATTAGCACTGCACACTGAAGTAGTCTACTCTTTGGGAAAAAAAAGAGCAGCTGCTCCTGAGTCAAAGGGTTAATTTTTTTTGTATCACAAAACCTAGACAAATACAAAATTTTTGTTTTCACTCTTCCAGATGACTCCTGCCAACTCGTTCAGCCTAAGGGCACAGCTCAGTACAAGGCACAGGCAGCATCATAAGCCTAAACAGCAACAGCTTCATCTGCTATTCTGTTCCTTCCTTTGCAGTCACAATAATAAAATCCAGGGGGAATTAAAAGTATCCTGGCTGCAGAGCCCATCATCTAACCATTGTAATGTGGCTGTGAAATACAGAGCCACAGACTAGCAAGCACAATTAGCTAATAAGATCGGTGCTCCATCATAACCCCATTTTAAACAGGCTGCTGATAGAGTAATTTTGACACCAAAATAGCATCACAGGAAATGCATATTCACTGAAACTCATTGTGTGTTCTATTAAGCAACACTACAAAGAAGCAAGCAAATTATTTTTACTGGGGGCTGTCAGCAGGAGCAATTTCTCTGCTCAGACCTGTGCTGATGAGAAAATTTTCCATGTCCCCTTCCCCCAAGCAGAGCCAGAAGGGCATGGTTACACATGCCAGCTGTGAAGGTTTTAGGCTGCCCACAGCTTCCCTCACAGACCTCAGCTGGGAGAAACACCGTGGCTGTTCAGCAGCACATTGGCTCTGCCATATCCTACGTAAATAACTCAGCTCGGCTCAACTCACTGTGTGTTGAGCCATATTTATTCCTCTGGGGCTCTGGGCCTGTTCTTACCCCTATGCATGAAGATCAGGAAACCAAACTGGCCGTGCTCGACTGTTTGAGTGAGCTCCTAGAAAATGGAGGACCAGCGGCTCAGAGCTCATTAGGGAATGTAATTTAATGCCCTTTAATGCCCTGATAATGTACAACTGCTTCCCACAGCATGCATGGATGCACAGCACTCCCTGGGTTTGGAAGCCCCCCAGCAATGGTGCTCTCTCTCACAGTCCCAACTGGAGACTGAGAGCAGCTCTCTGAAAGGAAAAGCCAACATTTTTCTCTCATCTAGTTTCTCCTGTAAGAACAAACTGCTCTCTTTTATATCTAATCTAGGTTTTCAACAAACCAGCAAAGGGCAGTTCATCTCCTTAGAGCCCATGACATGAAATCTTTCACCACAAAAACAATCCCAGTGCAATGAAGTCTCCAGTCTTCAAAGGCACCTCTTTGGCCAGCTCCAGCTCTGGAAAGCCTTGTTCTGAGATGAGATGTGGTGCTGCAGCTGTGTGGTATGGTTTCCAGTGACCCTTCCTGAGACCTGTTCTCTCAGTGCCCCCACTGCCTTCTGAGCCTGCCCCGGGGGTGGGCTCACAATGTGCCAGGATTGCTGTGAGCTTTGCCAGCCTCTTGCCTAAAGGACTATTGCCAGCTTGATGACCTTCTGACAGATGTCAACCCTGTGTGCCCCCCTTCCCTCCTCCTCCAGGGCTGATTGGTGTCAGCATTTGTCCCCTCCCCACAGCCTGTGGTGCACACACCTGACATGATTTCTGTACTGGACACAGCCAGCCTATGAGTGCTGCCAGAAGTGTGAACAGATGAGAAGCTCACCTCCCGACTGGCCCAGTCCAGAGTCAGGAGACTGTGCACAAAGCACTGGCATTGAGAGTACCTGACCTCCCCCAGCTCCTGTCCTTGCCTCCTCCTGCTGGCTTATCAGACTGCAACGCAAGGTGATGCACCAGCGGTTATTGCTCTCTGGGAGGTAGCAGAAAATTAGCATTTGGGGCAGAGGTGATCTGCCTCCGAGTTTCAGTTACAGTATGTGTAGGACAGGATTAGAACACCCTTTCATGCTCCCCAGCTTCTTGTGCTTAAGGAGAGTTATGGCTCATCAAGCCCAAAAAGTGCTGTGGTTTTTTTCCTGCTGTGAATCTTCTTTTGCTGTGCAGCCAGAATTCGCTGCAAGATCTGAGAAGTTAAAGAGTCAGATCCTTCATCCATTACTGCTCCCTGAAGTGGTCACACAAATATATGCAACACTGCCTTCGCAGAAGTGCAGAAATGTGACTTTCAACCCTTTTATGACTCTCTTTTTGTCCTTGAGGATCACATCCCTGAATCACCTTTCTTACCTTACCTCAATCACTGCAGTCCTATTTTTTGCTATTCTTTGAACAGACAGTTGATCTTCATGCCACACATAAAACTCACCCTGTACTTCTACTGTCCACATGCTCAGCCACTTCCCTTCCACCTGTTTACCTTACACTCCTTCTCTTCACCTACCCAAACATCACCCAGCTGTGCCTCCGTTCAGTTCTCCGTTGTTCTCTGTGATTTTCCAAAACCAAACCCTTGGCCCCAGCCTTGAGTTCCATGTATAATCGACACCTATCTCGCCCCCACCCAGACCTTGCCTCCATGGTACTTCTCTCCTCTTCCAGCTCTCCTGGAACCTGAGGTGTCCCACAGTCATGGTTATGCTCTGACTCTTGCTTCTGTCATCTGGGACAAGGTTCCCCATCTTTCCCTCTCTCTCTCCTGTTCTTTTTCAAGCTAGACATCAAATTTGTGTGTCTCACAGTTTAAACATCCTCAAGGAAAGAAAATGGAAGCTGTGTGCATTCTGCAGCTCTGGCTTGCCCCAGTAACTTCAGTGAAGGTAGGCAAATGGCCAACAGCTTCCAATCTCTGTCCTGCCTTTTACAGGATCAGTCAATGGCCACGTAGTTCTGCTGCTATTTTAAACTTTGATCCCCTTGCTTTGTACCTAATGCTAGCAACAAGACACAGATGTGTTGCTACCTCCTTGTATGTCCATCCTATAGTTCCTCTCTCTGTCTAGGTGGGTCGCTGTGTAGTGCTCGTTAAAGCAGGGGTCTGACTCCAATATAAAATGTTATGGTGGAATTTCAACTGCACTTGGCTCTGCCCACCCCACCTGCACTACAAGCAGAGTGGAGAGCTGATATGCACAATCAAGTACTTTTAACCATGTCATCCTAAAATGATTTGAACAGGGACCAAAGGACTTATGCATGGTGCATTCTAGTTCATTCTTCGAGTAGCATTTAAGTGGAATTACTAGCTGCAGGGTCCCTCGTTGGCACAGGCAACAAACCCATAAATACAATCTGTCAACATTTCTCTCACAGATAGAATATATAGATAGATAGATTCAGATCTAAAAAACCTAAAGCTTTGTTTTAGAATGTGTTTTGTCTTGGGTTCACTTATAATTTAAACACTATGCTTTATTTGAAGTGCTCACTTTGAGAAGGCATGAGGAAGTTAGGCACTCCACACTGCCTCCAGTAACATGGGGAGACTCACATTGGTTTCTGCAGGATTTCACTGCACTTTTCAAATGAAAACCAAGAGCGCCCTGAATGCTTTCAGCACATGGCATTTTTTAATCGAAACTTCTTTCAGTTAGTGACATTAGCAGAGCATAGTGCCACATGTTGTTACCCGCTTGTTCTCTGAGAGGCCACAGCTGGCAGGTGGCACACCCCCACGACCCTGGGCACACAGACCACCATACATGCAGGCTCTTGTAATGGCAGGTGTGTCCCTGCAGCTATCGCATGGTGTCCTCTTCTGCACGGACCTTCAGCACCCCCAGGGGGGTGAGGGCTGTGGAGCTCAGGGCCAGAGAGGTGCCTGCAGGAGCAGGCACTGAGGGAGACTGGGGCATGGTGGGGACAGGAAGTGTAGCAATGGGTGCTGCTGATACCCAGGTCTGGGGTGCGCGGGGGGATGTGGCAGAAGCCCTGAGACAACACAGGTCACAGCAAAGCCATCAGAAATGCTTGCAAATTTGCAACCTCCATCACCCTGCCTTCAAATCTTTTACAAAGTACTTCAAATGTCCCCAATAACTTTAGTAAAATTACACTTGCCTGAGCAAAACTGCAACTACTTCAAAAGAGGATGTGGCCCCAGGAGGGTTCAGTAAAAAATGCTATAAATTATAAATGCTTGTCAGTGATCAGCAAGCTACCTGTTTGACCAGCTGGACAGCAAATGGCAGGCTTTTCAAGCCAGGCACGTCCAAATCGCAATAGCAGCAGTCACCTGTTCCTGGGAAAGAAGGCGTACACTGTGCACAGATGCTTTCTTGAGCACTGTGACAGTCTGATTTCCATTGCCGGTCTCTGGCAACAGCTGGACCTTCAAGAGGAGCATGCTGTGGAGCTTCTTCACTGATCAGGGTGGCCACTGTGGGCATGGCAAGTCTTGAGCTAGTTGCAGCATGGCTCATTCTCCCCTAGAGAGCAGGCAGACACCATGGGGATGTGGAACAGGACTGGCTGCATCTCTTTCTTTACTAGAAAGTGCTGATGATGTTCAGCTGTAGTCATAGCTGGCTGTCCTAGGGAGGAAGATGTGGAGCTGTCACCAGCTGCTCCTCAAGCTTTCAGACCACACACAGCTCCCAAAAGGAGAGCCAGGATTGCTCTTGAAAGGAGTAAGATGAAGGTGTCTTTACAAACAGACTGTCTGAATCTGCTTGTAGACAGGCGCAGGGACTTGTAGATAAGGAAGTAACGGCAGAAACTATCAGTTTCAGAAAATATTACTAATTGACATGGACTGCTGCTCCGCCAAGGTCATGCTAAATTCCTGAGCTTAGAGAAGAAGAACAAAGACTTAATAGAATATGAATATCATTTAATATACAAAAAAGGGGTTGCATGTTAAAGGAGACATACAGCAGGCAGATCAGGACCTCTGTACCTTGCAAGTACCTTAGCCAATGGGGGAAGGAAGAGGGTGATGCTGCCAGGAAATTAGGAAAAAAGGAGGCTGCATCCTCCAACAATTTGAGACAGTCCATGGGGAAACACCCCATGGCTTCTCCCTTTGTTCATGAATAAAGTTACAGGAATCCTCTGTCTCTTTTTTGGACATAAACCTCTGGGGACATGATTTTTTCTGCACGCTGTCCATGTCACAGCCTCCAGCTCCGTTGTGCCCAGGCTACAGTCTCTGTGTGCACAAGAGCTTCCTCCTCTGCAAAGTTTTCAGGTGCCAGCACCTCTGTTCAGTGTTTACTAGAGGGTAAAAATGGCAGGTCATGGACCATGTTTGGCGCTACAGCAATCGTTCTATGCACTGATTACAGGCAGGTAACCCACCACTCTCCTCCAGACAGGCAGACTAATGAAGGCACAGTGCCATCAGCTGGGCATTTACAGCCACCTGCCCAGAGTCTGGGCCACTTTCCTGCCAAAAGGCAGGGGCTTCATAGAACCACGCCTTTTGGTGACTACAAGCTGTTTGTGGCAGACAACAGCACGTCCAGAGCATATGCCTGTCATAGGTGAGGAGGGCAAACCAGTTTGCAGTGCAAATGCAGGATTAGAAGGTCAATTAAGAGGGCAGCAGCTAATTCTTGCCAGGAAGCAGCTTTAGGGAGCCTTTCATCCTTCATTCTGCACGTTGCCATCCACCAGCACTTACTTGCTACATGAAGGCAGGCATGGCAGCAGCAGTGCCCCTGGCACTAGCAGCAGTGTGCCATGGGGACAAAAGCCTTTGCCTGCAATTTGATTTGGGAATGTTTTATAATGAAAGGGGAGGTGCAGGCGGCAAGCTGGATGAATGTTATTCCTTAAGCTTTAACAGCTGGGGGACTGCAACTGACTGTACAGCCCAGCAGAGTGCACACAGCTTGAAAACCTCATTAATTATGCTCCTTCTCTTCCACACTGTAACTGGTCTTTCCACTGGAGTATGCCAGCATATCTCTCCCTGGAGGTGAGAGCTCATATTTCCTCCTCCCCACTAAAAAAAAATAGGCATCAGCAGAGCCCTTTTGCAGGTGTGCTTGCTGTTACACCATGCAAAAAACCTCCCTTCTTCTGCTCCTTCTCTTGCTGCTGCCTGTGATCCTCCCCAGTTTATCTCCTCACTCTGCCTGTCTTCTTTCTGCTCCTGGCTGGCTTCAGGGCTTCTCAAAATCTGGTTTAAATATGAAGTGACTTTTGGACTCTGTGGCTCTGGGCCAAGCCTTCGTAGGCAGTGGCTGAGAAAATGTACTTATTCACTGCTTTTTGACATGGTCAAAGCTTATTCCGATAGACACTTTGGCATGAGAGGAGCAACTTCAGAAACTGACAAAATGATGTGGTTCGCAGAACTCAGCCTTCATCTTCATAGAGGGATGGCTCCTGAGTAATATACTTGGTTTTCACATAATGGATCTTCTGTTTCGTTCAAGCAGCTCTCATGAACTCCCTTGAGTCTGCTGTATTTGAGTGGTGTATATTTAAGGGGTTTATCTTACCTATATCGATATATCCTGTGTTCTGAAGAACTCCGTCTGTCACAGACAGGGAAGGAGTCGGAGGTCCATGGGTGGGGCAGAGAATAAAATTCACAGTAGTTAAGTGAAATTAAAGGCCAAATTCTAATCAGCTGGGCCCTTTTGAAACTTACCTCGCCCAACAGAAACAGTCAGTATCGGGGAAACAAAATTCACAGCGGGGCAGTGACCCAACGATGGCACAAGCCTGGTGATGCATTTTAGTACCAGCACCATGCTCAAAGCTGCTGTAACACCGTAAAGCTGCACTCAAGCCCAGCGGCTGTTTTGTGGCTGTATTTCTGTCAAACGCCATCATTGTGAAATTACTNTTGAAATTACTATTTCCTTTCAATACTGCAGTGTTGGATTTTTTTTTATTATTATTTTTTACTTTCTTTTTAGAACTTGGATTAGTGAGCTCTGTGACAAAGCACACACGTATACACAACACTTAGCCAGAGAATGTCTGGGGTTGGAAGGGACCTCAGAGCTTCACGGCAGCACAGCACAGCCTCACAGGTGACTGCAGTTGTTGCGATCCCATGTGATGCCCGGGGTATGGGCACAGGCTCCCCGCTGCGGGACACCCCGAACTCGAACCCGCGGCCCGCAGCGCAGCGCACTCGCGGCCCGCTCCGCTCT